>CM038669.1:32704910-32893368 GCA_021605145.1 Aegilops bicornis
GCACGGGCAGTCGGAGCCGCACCCGCGGTCACACAAAGCAGAACAGGGAAGGTGAGCCAAGGTAAGACAGAAGCCCAAGATAATCAGAGCAATGCCAAGGCCAAGACCACAAAGAGCAAAGGGACGAAGCAGGTTCCCCCGGCAAGACCCTTGCCGGGGCAGCCTCAGCAGCCCCGGCAAGACCCTTGCCTGGACAGCCTCAGCAGCCCGACAAGACCCTTGCAGGGCAGCCCCCACACCAACAGAGCGAGCCACCCTTGAGCCCACGGCCCCCAACGCCATCATCCACGTGAGGCCAGGGCTTGGAAAGGCACCTCTGTGGTGGCATGCAGATCTTTGTGAAGACATATTCAAGATCAGATGAGGATTAGAAGACGACATTCCTCGGCAAGATCCTTGCCGAGGAAGGCAACCAGACCCCCGACAAGGTCCTTGCCAGGGACGACAACGCGCCGCAGCAAGACCCTTGCCGGGCCACCCGGCAAGGCCCTCGTCAAGGACGCCAGCAGGGCCACCGCCAGGCCCGCGCCAACCAAGCTTCCGCCGTTGCAGATGCACCGCCAGCTCAACCAGTGAGCAGGCACTGCGTGGCAACATGCAGCTCCCGGCCAACTTCGTCAAGCGCTGCGTGGCGGCATGCAGATCTTCATGAAGGCTCCACCACCGCGCCACCCCAGCTGCCTGCCTGCCTACATGGCACCGCATGCCTCACTGGCCAGGGCGCGTGTCGAAGCGAGAAGGAGCGGTGACGGACGGGACGGGCCTAGCCCCCGTCCCCGATAAAGCAAGGGGACACCTAAGATACGCATTAAATGTGTCTTGTCCTGTAATACAACTGATAGGCTCATTGCACTGTGCGCCTTTCCACCTCTTGTGTGCCATTGTGGCAGCCCCTTTCGACTAATAAAAGGAGGCCCATGGCATACTGGAGAAGGATTCGGCTCTTTCGAAACACGCACTCACCAGAGCTAGTTCGAGAGCTCAAGAACTCTCTGAAATACACCCACCAAAGCAGGACTAGGGTTTTATGCATCCTCGCGGCCCAAACCTAGGTAAACGATCCTCGTGCTAGCTACTGATCCTGCTCTTCTTGCAACCCTGCGCCCCGGCAACCGTAGTAGGGATTCTTGTGATCCTATAGGTGTCATTTCCCCGACAACAATTGTCATAGGGTTCTGAGAATCAAATTCTTCGTTCACTTTTTCACACTTAGAGTGTTAGTCTTCACTGATTGAAGAAAAACTTTTCTTCGTGTGTTGCACATCAAAGTCATCAATTTTGCATAAGTGTTAGAATGTGTGTCCTTTTCAAAGGACATTTGAAGATTCTAGGATATTTAGCTCACACCGCAACTTGCTAAAATCTCTTTTCATCCAAGGGCTTTGTGAAGATACCGGCTAGCTGTTCTTTAGTCTTCACATGCTCAATAGAGATGTCGCCCTTGAACACATGATCACGAAGAAAATGATGATGAATCCGAATGTGCTTTGTCTTCGAGTGCTGAACTGGGTTATGAGCAATCTTGATGGCACTCTCATTGTCACGGTAGAGAGGTACATTCTTCATGTTGACGCCATAGTCCTTGAGGGTTTGCTTCATCCACAACAATTGAGCCTAGCAAGAACCAGCAGAAATGTACTCTACTTCAAAGAAGCGGTGATACGTGATTCTGCTTTCTTCGAGGATCAACGGACCAAAGATCGTGCGAGGAAATGGCATGTGCACGATGTTGACTTGCGGTCCACACGATCACCTGACATAGTCAGAGTCTGAATATCCAATGAGATCAAAAGACGAGCCCTTGGGATACCATAATCCAAGTGTTGGTGTGTGAGCTAGATATCGAAGAATATGCTTCACAGCCTTATGGTGTGATTCCTTCAGTGCAGCTTGAAATTGGGCACACATGCAAACACTAAGCATAATATCTGGCCTAGATGCACATAAATACAATAAAGAACCAATCATGGAGTGGTATACCTTTTGATCAAAGTCTTTACCATTTTCATCAGTGCATAGATGGCCATTTGTGGGCATTGGAATTTTGACCCCTTTGCAATCTTGCATGCCGAATGTCCTCAATACGTCCTTGAGGTATTTCTCCTGAGATATGAATATGCCATTGCGATGTTGACGAATTTGAAGACCTAAAAAGAATTTAAATTCTCCCATCATAGAAATTTGATATTATTCACTCATCATATAGGCAAATTCATCACTGTATCGTTGGTCTGTACAGCCAAAAATGATGTCATCAACATATATTTGGCACACAGACAATTCACCATCATAAGATTTAGTGAAAAGAGTTGGGTAAAGTGAACCGGGTTTGAAGCCTTTCTTCATGAGGAATTCCTTCAAAGTATCATACCATGCCCAAGGGGCCTGCTTGAGGCCATAGAGGGCCTTATTGAGTCTGAAGACTTTGTCAGGATGCTTTGGATCTTCAAAACCTGGGGGTTGAGCAATATATACTTCTTCCTCAAGCTTACCATTGAGGAATGCACTTTTCACATCCATTTGATATAAAGTGATATCATGATGGTTCGATTAATCAAGTAATATGCGAATAGCCTCAAGTCTAGCAACAGGTGCAAAAGTTTTATCGAAATCAATTCCTTCAACCTACGTGTATCCTTGAGCTACAAGTCGTGCCTAATTCCTCACCACAAGGCCATTTTCATCTTGCTTGTTGTGGTAGATCCACTTTGTGCCAATGATATTGTGCTTGCGAGGATCTGGACGTTTGACCAGTTCCCATACGTTGTTGAGCTCGAATTGATGTAATTCCTCTTGCATAGCTTGAATCCACTCAGGCTCCAGAAATGCTTCATCTACCTTAGCAAAGTGCCCACAAAAGTTAGACAAATGTGAAGCTCATGAGCATGTGAGAGGACCTGGAATGTTGATGTCGCTGATGATTTTCTCAATCTACACTTCATTTGCAACGTGAGGATGAGCTGGTTGTCATTGAGGAACTTGATCAACATTTTCTTTAGCACCATTTTCTTCATGCGCATCAGCATGACGTTCTTCACGTTCTGGAATGACTTCTTCAGTAGATTCTTCAATAGGAATGACATCCTCAGTAGCCTTGAACTTGATGGATTCCTCAGGTGATTTTTCATCTAGCACAGGAGGTAGGTGCTCTCTTTGTGAGCCATTAGTTTCATCAAACCTCACATCTACAGTTTCAACAACCTTGTGTTGAACATTGTTTAAGACTCTATAGGTGTGCGAGTCCTTTCCGTAACCAAGCATAAAACCTTCCTGTGCTTTTGGTGCAAATTTAGAATTGTGATGAGGATCTCTGATCCAACATTTAGCACCGAAGACTTTGAAATAACTCACATTGGGTTTCTTGTTAGTGAGGAGTTCAGATGCAGTCTTCTTGAAGAATTTGTGAAGATATACCCTGTTGATGATGTGGCACGCAGTATCAATTACCTCAATCCAGAAATGACGAGGCATCTTGTATTCATCAAACATAGTGCAAGCCATCTCAACAAGAGCCCTGTTCTTGCGCTCAATGACGCCATTCTGCTGAGGAGTATAAGGAGCACATAACTCATGAGTAATACCATGTTCATCAAGATAGTCATCAAGACCAGAATTCTTGAACTCAGTTCCGTTGTCACTTATGATGTGCTTGATCTTCACACCATAGTTGGTTGAAGCCCTCAATGAAAATCCAGAATAGTGATTAGGACAAAAGAGATCTATGTGAAGCAATTCAAATGGTCGAGTGGTAGTCATGATAGTCTTTGCTGGATGTTTGGCATTGGTCATCTTTCCAGCTTCACAGGCTCCGCAGAAGTGATCCTTGAGGAATTTGACATTCTCAATGCCAATGACATGCTTCTTCTTCGCGAGCGTGTGCAGATTCCTCATGCCAACATGATCCAGTCGTCGATGCCATAGCCAGCCTTCTGAAGCTTTTGCAAGTAGACATATAGCTGGTTGTGGTCCTGTAGAGAAATTAGCAATATACAGATCTCCTCTCCTAAAGCCTTTGAAGACTTTGGAATTGTCAGCTTCCATGATCACAACACAACGATACTTGCCAAAGATAAGAACCATATCAAGATCACAAAGCATTGTGACTGACATGAGGTTGTATCCTAAGGACTTGATGTCGTGGTACTAAGACTGACAGTAGAATGGGGGGTAGGTATGAGGAGGCAAGATCCCAGCTATGGTGAAGTCTTACACACAAGATTTACTAGTTTAGGCCCTTCACGGTGGAAGTAATAACCCTACGTCTCGGTGCCTATTGGTGCGGAACGACACCTATGGGATCACAAGAATCCCTACTACGGTTGCCGGGGCGCAGGGTTGTGAGAAGAGCTGGATTAGTAATCAGGACAAGGATCGTTTACCCCGGTTCGAGCCGCGAGGATGCGTAAAACACTAGTCCTGCTTTGGTGGATGTATTGAGTTTTATTGATCCCTCGAACTAGCTACGGTAGCTGAGTAGTTCCAAAGATCCGAATCCCTCTCCAGTACACCATGGGCCTCCTTTTATAGTCGAAAGGGGCTGCCACAGTGGCACACAGGAGGTGGAAAGGCGTACAGTGCTATGAGCTTATCGCTCGTATTATAGGACAAGATGCATTTAATGCATCGCTTAGGTGTCCCCTTGCTTTATTGGGGACGGGAACTAGGCCCGTCCCGTCCATCGCCGCTCCTCCCTTCTTCGACATGCACCCTGGTCAGCGATGCATGCGGCGCCATGTAGGCAGGCAGGAAGCTAAGGTGGTGCGGTGGCAAAGTCTTCACAAAGATCTGCATGCTACCAAGCAGGCGCTTGATGAGTTGGCCTGGGAGCTGCATGTTGCCACGCAGTTGCCTACTCAGCTGGTTGGGCTGGCAGCTGCATGCGAACGGCGGTGGAGGCTTGGCTAGTGCGGGCCTGGAGGTGGCCCCACTGGCGCCCTTGGCGAGGGCCTTGTCGGGTGGCAAGGCAAGGGCCTCGCCGTGGCGTGCTGTTTTCCGCAGCAAGGATCTTGCCAGGGATCGTTGTCTTTTAATCCTCATCTGATCTTGAATATTCCTTATCTTCACAACGATCTGGATGCCACCATGGAGGTGCCTCCCGAGCCCTGGCCCAATGTGGTTGATGATGTTGGAGACCGTGGGCTCAAGGATGGTGCGCTCCGCTGGTGTTGGACGAGCCGCCTCGACAAGGGCCTTGCCGGGGCCGTGGAGGCTGCCCCGACAAGGGTCTTGCCGGGGGAACTCGCTTCCTCTCTTTGCTCTTTTGTTGTCTTGGCCTTGGCGTTGCTCTGGCTGTCTTGGGCTTCGGTTTTACCTCATATCACGTCCCCTGTTCTGCTTGGTGCGGCCGTGGGCGCGGCTCCGACTGTCCGTGCACAGGTAAAGGGGTACAAAGGTGCGCCCCTTCTTTTGTACACGGACAGGAGCCCCCAGGCCTGGGCCACACATAAGAACGACATGTTGTTGGGCCAGGCCCAAAATGGTGCGCAAGCAGGAGGTGCGGTTTTTTACCGCGGTCATTTTCCATCTGCTGCGCTTCCCCACGACCCGCGTTGAATGCGCGACGTGGAGGGGTGCGTACGTGACATGGGCGGCATGCGTGGGGCGGTTTCTGCAGGCATGCGTCACATCACGATACATGGCCGGCTCGCGCCTTCCCCATGAAGAGGGAGAGGTGTAAAGGCGCGGCCCATTTACTGAATGGGGCTAGGTGGCGGTCTTCAAGGAATCCACACCCCACGATCATGGGGTGGAGAGAGGTCACTTCACTCGTCCCCTCGGTTCTGCATGTTCGCCATGCGTCCTCCATGGGCTTGGGGTGGCCAGCGGTGGAGATGGGAAACCGGGCCGTCGCTGGTTGGGGAAGCGGGTCGGTCTTGATTCCCTGCGCCTCTGGTGGATGGACTGGCCGAGCGGGGCAGCTGAGCCCCGACCCCGTCCCCTTATAAGGAGAGGGAAGAGGGATGGCATCCCGCATTGTTCTATCTTCTATCTCCTCTTACTTCTGCTTCTTCCTCTCATCCGCCATGGAGAAGGGGAACCCCGGTCCCTCGACGGTGGCGGCAAGGGTCGCCGCTCGACAACGCGTCCCTCCTCCTGCTGAGCCCGCGGTGGTGGAACCGGCCACGAGGGGAAGGGGGAGGGGGCGAGGCCGTGGGCGAAGCCGTGGCAGAGGTCGTGGTGCTCAGGGAAGAGGAGGACGGGGCGGCGCGCTGGCCTCGCCCCCGCCAATGATGCCTTTCCCAACGGGGGGCCACGTTGGAGACCAACCCCACGAGTTCTTCATCAGGCTGCGTCGGCCTCCGCATCGCCGTCTTGGTCTTCCCGCCCCGTTTGCTCGGGAGATGGAGCGTGACCCGCTCCAGACCCTCAGGTTGCACATGAGGGGATGCGGGAATGGGGGCACGCGTGTCGACGTCGACTTCCCGGCTCCTCGGGTCATGTACCTCCGCCGTGGATGGAAGACGTTTGCTCGCATCGACAGCCAGGCGGCGGGGCTCGTCCTCTACTTCAAATTAATGGAGGACAGGATTCTCTCCGTCAAGGTCTTCGGAGATTTTGGAACTCGTCTGAAGTGCTGTGTGGAGAGCACCTCCGATGGAGACTCCGACGATGGAAGCTCTTCCTCGAGCGAAAGTGACGAGGAGGAAAGCGGGGCAGATGACGGGGACGAGTCCGACGAGGCGCACTACAAAAAAAATACACTTCCGTGATGATACGTGTTTGTCACAGTAGGTCGCGTTTTTTGTCATGCATGTACATCCATGACAAATTTATGACAGAATCAAGATAGTCATACATGTCTTTGTCGTAGAAGTGTTCCATGACATTACCAAAATTATCATCACGGAAGTGTCCACTTCCATGACGATAAATCGCGCGTCACAGAAGTTCTTTCGTCAAGGGTGACCGACACGTGGCATCCACCGTAACGGAACGCCGTTAAGCTATCGGGTCGGGTTTTGGATCCGATAACCCGTTAACAGCCCCGACCAATGGGAAATTTCCACGTGTAAAATTCTTATTGGCCGGACGAAACACGTGTCAGCTCGTCAGTGGGTCACATAGGCGCCTATGATATGTCGACACGTGCCACGGCCCACCACTGGCCCATTTAGCTTACAAAGCCAGCCCGTCTGACTTGGTCAAAAGTTAACGGGCTGGCCCATGAAAAGCCTGTTAATGATCTCTTCGCAAATAACCCATTTTACGGCCCGTTAACTCTTGGCCCGTTAGGCACTAAAGGAAATCGGCCCAACAACGTCATGTGGGCCGTCGAATATAACACCAGCCCATTTCACTTTCGGCCCATGTATGGCCCACGTCGTCTTTCGGCCCATATGAGGCCTTCGTATCTTTCGGCCCTTTACAGGCCCACGGTGACTCTAGCCCGTAATGAACAGTAATTTTCGTTGTACCCATTAACGGCCCGTGATTTACATGGGCCGTTAACAGCCTGTCGTGGAATTAACACGTCAAATGTCCTAGTGGTGATGACTTAGTCGTGAGGCCAACGCATCTATGTGGTAGCTTGAGAGGGGTTGAGCGGAATCGAGAGACGCAACACAAGACAGGGATTTAGACAGCTTCGGGCCTGTGGAAACATCATCCGATAACAACCCTACGTGCTGTTTGAGGCTAGGTCTCATTATCATCACGAGGGAGTCGCCGTAAACCGGCTCTCCTCTTTGTGTCTAGCCCTAAGATTGTTTCTTCTTGCTTGTAGCTTGTCCCTCTTTGGGGAGCCCTGCCCCTCCTTATATATGTTGAAGGGGCGGTTTACATGTGGAGTCCTATTAGGATTAGGACTAGTCTATCTCTAATACAAACCGGATACAAGTCCAGGTCTTAACTCCTTGTAAGACAAATATTCCTCACGCCTTTCCTCTTAAACTGGCCCACCATAACATGAGCCGGCCTTCTGGGCCTTGGGCCTTGTCACTGTCTGTCCCGCCCGCCAGGTTACCAGTGAACCATAATGTTCAGTCAGGTTGCTTGTAAACCATCTGGTCTGTGCGGGTCGCCGGTGAATCGCCAACTCTCAGCAGGGTCTCAAATAAACCGCCAAGTCCGGCCGGGTTATACTTCCGGTCGGTTTACACCGTGGGGTATATCCCCGACATTAACCCCCAGTTTAATTTGGATTTATCCATGTTAAACTGATCCTGTAAAACAAACACAAGAACAAATTTGACAGATTATGCTCCGGGTTAAGAATTCTTGTAAACCGACATCTGATCATCCTTAAGTCCTTGTCATTTCCTTCTTCTGAAAAATCCGAGTCAATAGACCAGCTTCATAATCAATTTGCTGACATTGGTTCCTCACAGAGAAATATTGTGAAGAATAATCCACTTGAGCTGGCTTCCAAAGCGCTGATTTAAGAAATATTGGTCTTGAAATACTAATCTGATATTCAGCCGGTTTGAAGATGTAAAACTTGCCAGTTTAATATTACCAAAATTGCCGGTTTGTAAATACCGATGGCACCAAGTCATAATTGTCGCCGTCGACGGGTCATAATTATTGATGATACCAAGTCAATCTGGATTGCTCAAAACAGAGAATTTTTAAGATATTTCTCGCTTATATCCATATTACCTGTAGCCCCCAAGTCTTGAGCAGAACAAAGTGATGGCTTAAGACTTGTTTCCATATAATTACTGCCACTTTGAAGAGATCTCATCTCAGTCACTAGTAAAAACCGAATACTCCATATATGTAGACCCCAAGTGCCGGGTCATTATGCAATAATGAGCAGGGACTTTATAAATATGATCATGTAAATTTGAACAATAACTTGTATCCCCCAAGGGCCGGCTTAGTAAGATAATACTGAACCGGAACTTGATATATACTTGAATGTTTGATAGGAGCAATTGGTAGCCCCCAAGGGCCGGCTCATTAAGATATGATGAGTCGGGTCTTCAATAAGATGAGCAAAAAATGACTTTGCATTAGCCCCCAAGTGTCATGGTGCATGCTTGCAGCGACATGAGACTTGCATATTTGATGTAATCTCAATTTTGAATAATGTAGCCCCCAAGTGCCGGGTCGTAAGCCTGCAGCGACTCGGGACTATTCCTTCCATTGCAGAATAAATCATATTCATCGACAAAATAATATCCATTGCGCTAAAGCGAATTTGAAAACCTCAATCATAATAATAATAACCATAATAAAAATCCAGCCATGTTGGCTATTCAAGATAATATAATCCAGTATGAAAACCTTATTCATCCAATATCATAATGAAAATTCAGCCAAATTTGGCTATTTGAATAATACAACCCAATCATTTATAAGCGCATGATTCCAATGGCAGAATCCCAATATATACTGGCGACTTATAGTCTAAAGCCAGGCCGGTTTAATAAACACCGGATAATTTCTCATCATATACTGGCGACTTATCGTCTTAAAGCCAGGCTAGTTTAATAAACACCGGATAATTTCTCATCATATACTGGGACTTATCGTCTTAAAGCCAGGACGGTTTGATAAACACCGGATAATTTATAATCATGCTTTATTCAACCTGTTTCTGCATACAACAAGTTTAAAGTGTCCTCGCGGTTTACCGCCGGACGGGTCATAATGCCCAACATATAACTCTGGTTTATAACCAAGGCTGCACTTAAGAATAACTAAATATGGAATATATCATACCTGTGACATTGAATCACATCATTAGTTTACCAACTTTTTGTAGTAAGGGTGATAACCCCAATCTTGAGTACTGATAACTCCTTCCATATTGTGCCGGTTTATGATAAAACCGTGCCAGGCTGTGATAAACACCGGATTAACCATATATAATATTGGTGACTTTGAGTCGAGCCGACCGGGTTGATAGTCTCCGGATTAAGATTTGAGCATGTTCCGTCAATTTGTAATTGACAATCAAACCGGTTTAATAATGTCGGTTTGTAAACGCAACAAAAGAAATGTTTATCAAAAAAGAAAAAAGAATTCAAGCAAAGGCAAAGATAAAACCATTGCAAATGAGGCTTTGAGCCGATCAAGAGGCATTACCATGGTCGGACACGACCAAGCTCCCAAAAAGGCGTAGCTATGGTTCGAGTCAGCCAGGTTCCCAAATGATGCTTTGGCATTACGCCGATCAAGAGGTGTAGCGATGGTTCGGGTTCGACCAAAGCCCCCAAGTTATGCTGTGGCACTACGCCGATCAAGAGGCGTGACTATGGTTCAGACTTGACCAAGTCCCCAAGTGATGTTGTGGCGTTGAGCCGATCAAGAGGTGTGACTATGGTTCGGATACGACCAAAGCCCCCAAGTGATGCTGTGGCATTGAGCCGATCAAGAGGTGTAGCTATGGTTCGGATACGACCAAGCCCCCAAGTGATCAATAATATGATAAGCCAATAATGCATGATACCCATGTTTGAACCGCGCATCATGGCAGCAGGTCCTCTTTGGCACCCTTTAACTTTTTGCAAGAGATAAATCCTTCTTGAACCGGATGTTAAACCAGATATTGAGAGCTTCAAAGCTCTGTGGGAGACATCTTTCCCTTGAACCGGATTTTAAACCGGAATCTTCATTTTCAGCCGAAAATTTTCTGACGGCCTTTAAACTCGAGCTTGTGAGAAGTTAATTCCTTTTTGAACCGGACATTTTTAAACCGGATTTGAGAGTTTCAGAGCTTTGTGAGAGAACAGATTTCCCTTGAACCGGATTGTAAACCGGATATTTGAGAGCTTCAAAGGAGACTGACTTCCCTTTAGCCGGATTTTAAACCGGAATCCTTTCTGATGACCCGGAACTTCTTCATTGAGCCGAGATTATGTAACTGTTATATACTTTCTAAGCCGGAAATTTTCTGACAGCCTTTAATTTTTCATCAATATAACAGTAGCCTCCGGGACCGGGTTATCTTTCCCTCCATCATCCTGGGGTTTTAACTTTCTTGAAACCGGCAAGATTTCTTGAGTTATGTCATCGTAGCCCCCGAGTCTCAAATGTGACTTGAGGAGTTGGCTTGAGATTCTCCATGTTTGACCGTGATATAAACCGGCATAACTTCTATATCATTGGTGTTGATAGCACAATGTGAATCCTTAGAAGGTTGAGGTGACTGCGGCGGGTTAAAATGATCCTGTATGAGCCGTGTCAGCAACTCGGCCAATGGTTCCTTCCAACTGCTATTTGAAGTTAACCAAACTGTAGTGGCGGCGACTTGTGCGCCTGCTCATTGAGCCATCCAGTGCAGACGGCGGTTGATGATAATTTGCCTCCAATTTGAAAGAAAACCGGGCTACCCAAGCAGTGACTGGCTTTATACTCAATAAACAACTCATGCAGACAGGTGCGACAATTGCTTGGCTGAATTGTTTCTGAATTTTTTTTGAAAATGTTAAAGTATGAAACAATCGCCTGATTTTTTTTAAAATGTTAAAGTATGAAACAATTGCTTGGCTTGTCATCGGGGTTGTGCATGATTTAAATACTTTGTGTGGGGAAGATGGAGCATAGCCAGACTATATGATTTTTTAGGGATAACTTTCTTTGGCCATGTTATTTTGAGAAGACATAATTGCTTTGTTAGTATGCTTGAAGTATTATTATTTTTATGTCAATATGAACTTTTTTCTTGAATCTTTCGGATCTGAATATTCATACCATGATTAAGAAGATTTACATTCAAATTATGCCAATGTATCACTCCGCATCAAAAAAATTCTTTTTATCATTTACCTACTCGAGGACGAGCAGGAATTAAGCTTGGGGATGCTTGATACGTCTCCAACGTATCTATAATTTTTGATTGCTCCATGCTACTTTATCTACTGTTTTGGACTATATTGGGCTTTATTTTCCACTTCTATATTAATTTTGGGACTAACCTATTAACCGGAGGCCCAACCCAGAATTGCTGTTTTTTACCTATTTCAGTATTTCAAAGAACGGAATATCAAACGGAGTCCAAACGGAAGGAAACCTTCGGGAACGTGATTTTCCAACTGAACGTGATCTAGGAGACATGGACCCTACTCCAAGAAGTGCTAGAGGCGGTCACGAGGGTGGAGGGCGCGCCCCCCTGGGCGCACCCCCAACCTCGTGGGCCCTCTGACGCACCACCGACGTACTCCTTCCTCTTATATATACCTACGTATCCCCAAATGATCAGAACAGGAGCCAAAAACCTAATTCCACCGCCGCAACCTTCTGTATCCACGAGATCCCATCTTGGGGCCTGTTCCGGAGCTCCGCCGGAGGGGGCATCCACCATGGAGGGCTTCTACATCAACACCATAGCCCCTCCGATGAAGTGTGGGGAGTTTACTTCAGACCTTCGGGTCCATAGCTAGTAGCTAGATGGCTTCTTCTCTCTTTTTGGATCTCAATACAATGTTCTCCCCCTCTCTCGTGGAGATCTATTCTATGTAATCTTCTTTTTGCGGTGTGTTTGTTGAGACCGACGAATTGTGGGTTTATAATCCAGCTTATCTATGGAAAATATTTGCTTCTTCTATGAATTCTTTTATGTATGATTGAGTTATCTTTGCAAGTCTCCTCGAATTATCCGTTTGGTTTGGCCAACTAGATTGGTAGTTCTTGCAATGGGAGAAGTGCTTAGCTTTGGGTTCAATCTTGCAGTGTCCTTACCCAGTGACAGAAAGGGTTGAAAGGAACGTATTGTATTTTTGCCATCGAGGATAACAAGATGGGGTTTTTATCATATTGCATGAATTTATCCCGCTACATCATGTCATCTTGCTTAAGGCATTACTCTGTTTTTAACTTAATACTCTAGATGCATGCTCGATTGCGGTCGATGAGTGGATTAATAGTAGTAGATGCAGAATCGTTTCGATCTACTTGTTTTGGACGTGATGCCTATATACATGATCATTGCCTAGATATACTCATAACTATGCTCAATTCTGTCAATTGCTCAACAGTAATTTGTTCACCCACCGTAGAATATCTATGCTCTTGAGAGAAGCCACTAGTGAAACCTATGGCCCCCGGGTCTATTTTCATCATATCAATCTCTATCACTTTATTTACTTGCTTTGTTTTTACTTTGCCTTTTACTTTTTACTTTACATCTTTATATCAAAAATACCAAAAATATTATTTATCATCTCTATCAGATCTCACTCTCGTAAGTGACCGTGAAGGGATTGACAACCCCTAATCGCGTTGGTTGCGAGTAGCTATCGTTTTGTGCAGGTACAAGGGACTTGTGCGTGGTCTCCTACTGGATTGATACATTGGTTCTCAAAAACTGAGGGAAATACTTACGCTACGGTGCTGCATCATCCTCTCCTCTTCGGGGAAAACCAACGCAAGCTCAAGATGTAGCAGATGTGTATTTTTTTGTAGTGGCGTCGGATGCCCCGCGCCTGGGCCGGTGCGGCAGCAGTAGCATCTTCATCTGGCCGCTCCTCTGGTGGAGTTTTGCCGGGGGAGGGCCAGCTCCTTGAACTTCCCGCGGCCGTCTCCTTGGGTGGCTGGCGTCAGGAATCTGCGGAACAGGAAGAGGGCGGGCGGTAAGGCCGTCAACTCGGAGTACGCGGACACTGACGCCTTCGTCGCGTGTCCGGCGACCTGCCGCCTCGTCTTCCAGCTCCTTTCCTGGCACCGTTATCACCGGCCCACCCTTGGGTAGCGACCGAGGTGTTCTCTTGGTGATTTCTGCTGCTCGTAGCTCGCCTAGGCGCCCCTTTTTCCCTTTCGCCTTCTTGACCTGCCTCCTGAGGAGAGGGACAAGAAAGGGATTACGGGCATCTCATCTCTTTTTTAGTTTGTAAGCCTTCGGGCCTTCGTTAAATTTAGAACTTGTAATCTGCTTGCTCATGTTTTTCATTCCGTATGAACTGTACCTGTGTGGGATGTTTTTAATGAAAACGGGATGTTTGCCGGGTTTTTCGTTCATGGGTGGACCCCGCAACAAGGAGCGAATCCTTGTTACTATTTAAAATAAACGTTTTTCGGCCGGCAACATGCCTTGCCGTCCCCCTCACTTCGCTCGACCATTCTCGCGCCCTCGGCGGAGGCAGGGATGAAGTGGGCTTAGGCTCCTCATTCTATCTCCTTGCCGCTGTGGCTACAACCAAATCCGGACCCAGGAGATAATCCTTAGGTATAGGAAAAAGGGGAGCATGGTAGCCTGGAGATAAAATGAGGTTTCACATGTCCAAGTTCTGTACCGAAATGCATGACATAGGATGAAAGACTTATCTGGATTTGCAGCCCCTGGCAACCTTGTTTTTCCATGGTTGGATCCTTGTATTTGCAGCCCCCGGCAACTCTGGTTTGCCGGGGTCAGGACGCCAGTCCGTTCCCTTTCTTCCAAGTAGCTGAGCAGAAGTGCCCATGTGCCCTGCAAACCAAAGGAGGGCAGAAAGGAACAGAGAGACACGCACTCGACCTCTAGGCTAGGGGTTAGTCGCCGCTAAGAACTATCAACCCTAACCAAGGAAGAGACTCAACCTAGCATGCATGCTATAACTTAGGGCGCCAGTGCTTCATTTATTTGTGCTCAGGGTCTGCGCCTGGCTTTGTACAAAGGGTTACATGCCTTGTCGGCAAGGCTTGTACAAAAGGTGGCTCGTCGAGGGGCCCGGCAAGCCGCGCCTTATGTGTAAAACTTGCGAAGATGCTCGATGTTCCAGGAGTTGCTCACAGGCACAGCATCTTCGGTCTCCAGGCGGACTGCACCAGGCCTGGTGACACGTGTGACCCGATAAGGGCCTTCCCACTTTGGCGTCAACTTGTTGGAATTCTTGGCCGACTGAACACGCCAAAGAACAAGGTCTCCTTCCTCAAAGCTTCGGGCATGAACCTTGCGGCTACGGTAGCAGCGCAAGGCTCGCTGCTAGCGTGCTGCTCTCACAGCCGCCCGAAGACGATCTTCATTGAGGAGCGTCGCGTCATCTTGCCACAACTGCTCTTGCTCAAGCTCATCATAAGCGAGCACTCGAGATGACCCGTATATGTGTTCCGTGGGAAAAACTGCCTCCGCCCCATATAATAGGGAAAAGGGTGTCTGACCGGTGGCTCGATTTGGCATCTTCCTGATTTACCAAAGAACCGCCCGCAACTCATCAATCCAGCGCCTTCTGCTCTTGTGCAGACTACCAAAGGTCTTCGTTCTCAGGCCTCGCAACACTTCAGCATTCACCCTCTCTGCTTGGCCATTGCTCCGGGGGTTTGCCACAGAAGCAAAACAGACCTTGCTGCCGAGGTCATGAATGCACTGCATAAAGGTGTGGCTTGTGAACTGCGTGCCGTTGTCGGTGATGACTCTGTTTGGCACACCAAAACGGCAGACTAGTCCCTTGAAGAACTTGATGGCTGACTGTGCTCTCACCTTCTGTCGGTGTCAAAACCGGCGGATCTCAGGTAGGAGGTCCCGAACTGTGCGTCTAGGCGGATGGTAACAGGAGACAAGGGACACGATGTTTTACCCAGGTTTGGGCCCTCTTGATGGAGGTAAAACCCTACGTCCTGCTTGATTAATATTGATGATGTGTGTTACAAGAGTGGATCTACCACGAGATCAAAGAGGCTAAACCCTAGAAACTAGCCTATGGTATGATTGTTGTTCGTCCTATGGACTAAAGCCATCCAGTTTATATAGACACCGGAGAGGGCTAGGGTTACACAAAGTCGGTTACAAAGGTAGGAGATCTACATATCCCAATCGCCAACCTAGCCTTCCACGCCAAGCAAAGTCCCAACCAGACACGGCACGAAGTATTCAATCTTGTATCTTCATAGTCTTGGAGTCCGCCGATGATGATAGTTCGCTATCCGGACACCCCTAGTCCGGAACTCCCTCAAGAGCCCCGAACCAGGCTTCAAAGGATTTGTGCACGACGCTGTGATATTGTCTTCGGCGTTGCAAGGCGGGTTCTGCTTCAAACTTCATGTTCCCGTCGAATAGTGTCCGGCTTCCTTATAAATGTTGCGCTCCTTGGCTTCTTCGCCCAATAATGGCCTTCTTCCATGTGTCATACGAATGCGAAAGGCTGGGGTATTTTTACATTTTACCCGCTAGCCGTGCGAACGAGCCGCCTATAAGAGAGGCGAGGATCTAGATCCAGCTCACACCATCCTCCATCCGCAAGTTCTCATCGAAGCGCCTCTGACAAAAATCCATTCCATCATGGATAGCCGACGCGGCTCCTCCTCTCGCGCTCCCAGCCCTAAGCCAGGAGATTGAGGGAGATGCTCAGTTCCACACAGCGAGCTAGTGGCACTCCAAACCGAGGGATATCTTCCTGGTTCCGGTTTGAGCCGGACTAGCCACCTAAAAGGGTGGAAAGTAGGTCGGAGAGCGTCCCCAACCCTTCCAAAGGGGGAGCGGGTATGCTTTGTCCCTTATCTAATAAGGGGACTCGGATTTCCCATACATTCGTTTCTCCGGGGGCTCCTAGAGTTCTACGGACTCCAACTTCACCACCTCACGGCCGCCTCCATATTGCACATCACGGGCTTCGTAGCTTTTTGCGAGCTGTTCTTGGGCATCGAGCCCCATTTTGCGCTGTGGAAGAGATTGTTTTGCCTCGTACCTCGTTCTCGTGAGGGGTCGATATATCAAGTGGGCGGAGCCGAAATATGGCGCATCACCGGGACCGGATATCTATCCGGCACCCTGAAGAAGGCGTCCGAAGACTGGCCTTCGGAATGGTTCTACATGGAGGACGGCCCTCTGCCGGATGCAGTTCGGATCGGCCTCCCGGAGTTCAACAATGCTCCCTTGAAGAAACGCCTAAGTTGGCGCCCGCGGAGCCCTCAACGGGAAGATGATAGGAGCATCCATTATCTGATGGGCCGGATTAGGTTCTTGGCCCTCCGGATTGACCATGATTGGAGTCATGGCCACGTGCATTATGCGAGGGGTGCAGCCACTCCAATATAGGGGCCACCCTATGTGGGATTTCAACGGGGAAGATGACGCCACCCGTCATGGCCGCAAAGCGCTGGGCTCGGCAGCCGATCTGGCAAAGATCTTGTCCGGCTTGTACAAGGGAGAGGAGGAGGACTTCCTCCGCAAGAATCCGTTGAATGAATTTTCTATGAATAACCCTCGGAGCTGGGTAAGCAGATGTTCATCTACCCGATCCATACTTTTTTAAAGTCAAGTATCTTACTCTGTGATTTCGACGCAGGAGCTGCGCCGGGACGTGGACGGCATACGAAGCCTAACTCCACAGCCCGAGGATCGGGAACGATCCCTTGGTCCGACCTCCGAAGAGGATCCGGACATAAAGGTGGAGCTGATTGACGGGGTGTTCCACCAACGTAGCATAGACAATGCCCTAGTCGCCATTACGGCTGACACCATCATTTGATCCGCGCTCAATTCTGACCATCCCATACTGATGGTGCATCGCAGGAGGTGCCTTTAAGGCGGGAAGCCGAACCCGCGGCGGCCGACCAACAAGGGTCAGTCCGGCCCAGCAGGCGGAAGAGGAGCGCGGCGCGAACCGAAACATCGCCGCAACGGTACGGAGCACCGCTATTTTTAAGGGAAGGATCCCCAGGAGGTATATTAATGCTCAAAACTTTTCCAGAAAGAGCGCTCACCAGACAATGTCCGGAGAGGTTGCCAATCAAGCCTCCGCCAGCCATGCTCCAACGCATGGTCCGGGAGGGGAGGCGAATACAAGGCATGAGCCGGACGCTCCTCCGAGGGAGGATGCCGACAGGCTGTCCGCCACCCAGTCTGAGGTGGAGAGTGCCATGAATCACAGGCGTCGCTGGACAGCTCTTCGTGACGCGTGTTTCTCCCCGGAGGCGTTAAATTCCTTTGATGCGGGAAACGCGCACCTCCGTGCCGCTCAAGATGGGTTAACCAGAGCCACGGAGCAGTATGTGAAAGACATACGGGTAAGTAATTTTAATAGTTATATATGCCAGTGGCCCCCGAGACTTAAAATAGTTGAAATAACTGATTTAAGGATCAATTATGATGCAGGATCTTACGGAGAAGAATACCCATCTGTCCTAGGAGCTCAAAGAGTGCAAGGCCCAACTTGAGGCCGCACTGGCCGCCACAGGGGGAGCCACAGAGACCCCCACTGGTAAAACGTACTTTGAAAAGATAATATTTTAACAAAGTGCGGCGTGAATCTGATAATAATATTGCAGAGGGCGCCGGACTAGATCCGGACAAGCAACAGCTACTGCGTCAGCTAAAGGCCGGTGAGAGGGTGCTTATGAAGGTGCAACAGGAGAGAAACAAGCTCCAAGATGCCCACACCGAGCGCGGAGAAGAGCTGAAAGGTGTTCGGGCCCAACTGTCTGGCTCTGTGAAGGAGAATCGGCGGCTTCATCGCGACATTTATAGTACGTGCTTGAACAAATTCCATTGAAAAGAAGAATTCGGCGAGGAAGTCGATTGACAGAAATATGTCTTTAGGTGTGCTCACAGTGTCGCCTCGCTGGAGGAAATGCCCGAGTCAACGGGTGACCAACTTCCCGAGCTGGTGCAATTGCTCGAACGTGTTCGGCAGCGGCGAGTGGCGTCGTTCATGCTTTATGGCCATCCGTCTCCCTACCCGAGGGCCTTGGTGAGCTTGCCGAGAAGCCAGGAGCACGGCGACGCCCGCTTGTGGAAGATATCGGCTGCCGTCAGGCGCCAGTGGAGGCTCGGGCCATGGTGAAGACACGCCATTCAAGGCTGACCCAAACCACATGGCCGAGGTCGGACCTGCGGGGCTTGATGGGAAGGAGATCCCTGTGAGCTTGATGTACGGCCAAGTAGAACTGGCCGCGAAATATTCCCAACAGGACTGTAAATTAGACAGCCTGTTATATGGGATTGAGGAGGAGTACAATCAGTCGGTTTGACGATGTAACCTCGGGACCCAACAGCCCGGAGTGTGTCCGAATACCCTTACGGTTATAAAAGAACCGGGGCATGCATGGAGACAAGGCGTCGGAGTGATAATTGCTTTATCAGACAAGTGCCCAACTAGTTATGTTATATTACATGGTTAGTAAGAAACATCTTCCAGGGAGAGTAGTTCCGTTAAGGGTTCCTTTCCCTGGGAGGCATGCCCTAAAGTGCAATGCCGGACTGCGAAAAATAGCAGAAAAAGCATCCGGGGCAGATAAAAAGTAAGTAATAAATCATCTTTCAAGTCACCGACCGAATATTCTCTTAAGAACGCTAGCTTTCGGCTTCACCCACGAGGTACACATCCGGCTGACCCGGCAAGAGAAATCGCAGAGGTGCTCCCTTTACCTCCTAGCCGAACAATCGGGAACGAGGGGTAAGCACAGAGCCGTGCAACCCACCTTGGCCAAAACTTAAGTCATATCGATGCATATAATGGTGAATAAAAGGTACATGCGGAAGTATGACACATGTATTGGGCATGAAGCCCGTATGAATAAGCTCATTAAAGAAGCCCCAGGTATAATGAGTGCCAGAGCACAACAAGTGTAAAAGTGCGAACAAAGCGCAAATCAGCCTATAAAAGGTATTGAAAAAAAAAGGTGGGAAGAAGGAGGGGACAAGAGACAAGAACAAATATAAAAAGGTGGATGGGGGAGTGAGACGAACTTGGAGTCCGGCGTTAGGCGTAGAATCTTCGGAGGCGGGCTGCGTTCCATGGGTTCGGCTCGAGTCGGTTGTCAGATGCGTTACGTAGACGGTATGCTCCGCCGGTCAGGACTTGGTCGATGATGAAGGGACCTTCCCACTTGGGCTTAAGTTTGTCCTTTTTCTTGTCCGCAGGCGTAGAACAAGTTCGCCAACATTGTAAGTTTTGGCCCGCATTTCCGCTTTGATATCTTCGAGCCTGTTGCTGATAAAATGCGGAACGAGCCTTTGCCACGTCCCGCTCCTCCTTTAAGGTGTCCAAACTGTCCTGCCGATCCAACTCGGCTTCTCTTTCTTCGTACATGCGCACACGAGGTGAGTCATGAATTATATTGCAGGGCAGAATTGCCTCTGCGCCGTATACCATAAAAATGGTGTGAATCCAGTAGTTCGGTTTGGCGTGGTCCGCAACCCCCAGAGTACGGAGTCGAGCTCCACTACCCAGTGCGTGTTAGATTCCTTGAGGGACCGCACTAGTCTGGGTTTGATGCCGCTCATGATTAGACCGTTTGCTCGCTCGACTTGACCGTTAGTTTGGGGGTGATAGACTAAAGCGTAATCGATCTTGATGCCCATGTTTTTGCACCAGAGTTTAACCTCGTCGGCCGTGAAGTTCGTGCCGTTATCAGTGATGATGCTGTGGGGGACGCCAAAACAGTGTACTATCCCGGATATGAAGTCTATCACCGGTCCGGATTCTGCCGTTTTCACTGGCTTGGCCTCAATCCATTTGGTGAATTTGTCCACCATGACCAATAAGTATTTGTGCTTGTGGGTTCCCCCTTTAAGGGGTCCAACCATGTCAAGCCCCTAGACCGCGAATGGCCAGGTAATGGGTATAGTTTTGAGGGCGGTGGGTGGCATGTGGCTCTGATTAGCAAAGAGCTGGCAGCTGACGCATCGTTGGACAAAGTCCTGAGCATGTGCCCGGGCTGTCGGCCAATAAAATCCTGTACGGAAGGCCTTGCCTTCAAGGGCCCGGGCTGCAGCGTGGTGCCCGCCGAGTCCGGCGTGAATTTCAGCCAGGAGATTTCGCCCTTCCTCTTTGGAGATACACCTTTGAAGGACTTCGGTTGTGCTTTTCTCCCTCATGGACCTTGTAGGCTTTAGATCGCCGAACTATGCAGCGGGCCTCATTTTGGTATTCAGGAAGTTCCTGTCGCATTAAGTAGGCTAGGAATGGTTCTGTCCACGGGGCAATTACTGCCATTATTTCGTGAGCTGAAGGTGTTATTTCATTGGCTGAGCCGCCGATTGTGTCAGAATGGTCTGAGTTAGGTGATGCAGCTGGCTCGGATTGTTATTTCCGGACTCCTCTTCCCATAATACGGATGGCTTAAAGAGCCGTTCCAGTGAAGATGTTTGGGGACGGGTCTCGTTGCGCCAATGCGTATAACACGTCCGCTGCCTGGTTATTATCCCGGGCTACATGGTGGAATTCGAGTCCTTCGAACCGAGCTGACATTTTAGGACGGCGCTATGGTAGCTGCCATTTTGGATCTTTGGCGTCAAAGTATCCATTTACTTGGGATATTGCGAGGTTTGAATCCTCACACCTCTAGGCGTTGAATGCCCATGGAGATTGCCATCCGGAGGCCATGTAGAAGGGCCTCAGATTCGCCGCGTTGTTGGAGTCCATGTACATTATTTGAAGTATGTATTGGATTGTGTCTTCAGTTGGGGACGCCAGACGACGCCAGCCCCAAGCCAGCCAACATTTTGGATCCGTCGAAATGCATGATCCGGTTGGAGTACGCTACTGCACTCTTTAGGGAGTTCGGCTTCGGTCCATTCGGCGACGAAGTCAGCCAGAACCTGCGACTTTATAGCTCGCCGTGGTTTGTAGGTTATGTCAAATGGTAAGAGCTCGATAGCCCATTTTGCAATCCTGCCCGTTGCGTCGCGATTGTTTATAATATCGTTGAGAGGTACTTCGAAGGCCACCGTTATTGAACACTCTTGAAAGTAGTGTCGCAGCTTCCAGGATGCCATGAACACCGCATACGCTATCTTTTGATAATGTGGGTACCGGGATTTGCATGGAGTTAGAACAGTGGATACGTAGTACACTGGTTTTTGAAGAGGGAATCTGTGCCCTTCTGTTTCTCGTTCAACGACGAGTACCGCTACCGACAACTTGATGTGTTGCTGCGATATATAATAACATAGATTCGCCCAGGTTGGGCGGCTAGAACCGGATTTGTTGCCAAGATAGCTTTTATTTCTTCGAAGTCCGGCCAGGGCAGCATCCGTCCATTCGAAATGTTCGCGCCGAGGGGGCGGTAGAGGGGCAGAGCCTTTTCTCCCAAACGGGAGATGAAGCGACTTAAGGCCGCTACGCATCCGGTTAGTTTTTGTATCTGCTTGAGGTCTTTTGGAATATCCAATTGTGACAGAGCTCGGATTTTGGCCGGGTTTGCTTCAATTCCTCTACCGGATACGATGAAGCCCAAGAGCTTTCCGGCTGGTACGTCGAAGACGCATTTTTCCGGATTGAGCTTAATGTCATATGTATCACAGCCCTAGAGCTTGCTTGTAACTAGTGGCATTGCATCCATGCATCATGTTTAATTCTCATGAAATTTGAAATGGGATGACCAAGCCCTAGCACCAAAGCAATTCAAATAGGTTCAACTAAGAAATATTTTCAGTGAATTCAAATGGCTTTAGAAAATGTTCATCATTTCTGGAAAAATGCTATAAACCATAACCAGAGGTGCTGCACATTTTTCATGACATATTTGGTCACTGGATTAAATCATAAGTATTGGAGTTTGGGCATTTAAAATTATATAAAATATTGCAGATGCCTAAATATTCCCAAACTAAAATGTTTCATGTTGGAAATATTCCAACAATGGACCAGGAGCAGTTTGGTGATTTTTGGAACTGTTTTGGTATTTTTTAAAACTCCACAAAGTTGCAGAATAATAGAAAAAGAAAAACAGTTTAGAAACTCCACCTACCCGGCCCACCTGCCGGCCCAGCCCAAAGAGGCCCAATAGCTGCTTGGCTCGACCAGGCAGGCAGCCAGGTGCTCGGCGGCGACCACCGCATGGGTGCCACGCACCTGGTCGCCGCCCCGCCGCTCCCCTCGCCCAGCTGCCGACGTGGTTCGCTGTCACGCCCAATATGCGACCCTATCCAAAAGGAACTCAACGGTCCCACCAAGGATAGACCAGCATATTGAAATGCTTTTGCAAGGTGGATATCATTACATCAACATTACATAATAGATGGGGATACATACATAAGGCAAAAATGCCACAAGAATACATCAACATCATATACAAGAGATCAACATCCGACTACAGATGAAACATAAACAGAAGCTCAAACGACATCCACCACCTTTAGCCCAGGCTGCCGCCCGAACCTATCCCCGATCGAAGAAGAAGCGTAAGAAGAACTCCAACACAAATAAACATCGCTCTCGCGTCATGATCATCGCATAACCTGTACCTGCAACTGGTGGTGTAGTAATCTGCGAGTCACGAGGACTCAGCAATCCCATTACCATGGGTATCAAGACTAGCAAAGCTCAATGGGTAAGGAAGGGGTAAAGTGGTGAGGTTGCAGCAGCGACTAAGCATGATATGGTGGCTAACCAACGCAAATGAGAGCGAGAAGACGGTTGGTGTATTTTACAAGAGTTTACTTCAAGTTTACTACAACCGGATATTAACAAATTCCCATCTGCCACATAACCGCGGGCACGGCTCTCGAAAGTTTAAACCCTGCAGGGGTGTCCCAACTTAGCCCATGATAAGCTCTCGCGATCAACGAAGGATATTCCATATCCTGAGAAGACCCGATCAGTCTCGGAATCCGGCTACAAGACATTTCGACGGCAATAAAACAAGACCAGCAAAGCCGCCCGATGTGCCGACAATCCCGATAGGAGCTGCACATATCTCGCTCGTGGCAACACCGGATGAACACTACGACGGCAACCGACGATACCCCAAGTTGCCTAGGGGCGGCACCGCAAGTGGCTCTGGTTTGTACCAACACTTAGACAAGCATTGGCCCGGGGGGCTGAATGAAGATGACCCTTGGGTTAATTACTCCCAAGGGAAAATAGGTGGTGGTGAGGCAAATGGTAAAACCAAGGTTGGGCCTTCTTTGGAGGAGTCTTATTCAAAGCGAACTGTCAAGGGGGTCCCATAAATCACCCGACCGCGTTAGGGACGCAAAATCCGTGAACATAATACCGATATGACGGAAACTAGGGCGGCAAGAGTGGAACAAAACACCAGGCATAAGGCCGAGCCTTCCACCCTTTACCAAGTATATAGATGCATTAATAATATAAGATATATTGTGATATCCCAACAAGTAAACATGTTCCAAAGAAGGAACAACATCTCCATGTTCCAACAAGGAACAAACTTCATCTTCACCTGCAACTAGCAACGCTATAAGAGGGGCTGAGCAAAGCGGTAACATAACCAAACAACGGTTTGCTAGGAAGGGTGCAAAAGGTTAGAGGCTGACATGGCAATTTGGGATGGCTTGATAAACAGGTAATAGGTAGCGCAGCATAGCGATAGAACGAAGCAACTAGCATAGCAATGATAGTAGTGAGATCCAGGGTAGCGGTCATCTTGCCTGAAATCCCGCAAGGAAGAAGAACAAGTCCATGAAGAAGACGAACAGATGAAGCCGAACCAAGCGTAGACGAACGAATCCTCACGATCGCAACGAAACAGGAACTAACAAGAAGAAGCACACAACATAGTAAACACAGCACACATAAACAAGACATGATGCACAACAAGCATGATGCATGACCAAGCTACATGAAGCTACTCGTGGCAAGAGATGATGCAAATAAGAGCAACACATCAAAGCAACTTTAAATGAGGCCGGAAACAACATATGACAATTCCGGTAAGTCCTCATATGCAAATTTCGAAATTGGTCCATATCTGAATAAACCTTAAGTTGAAGTTTTTAAACAGCAAGTTAAGATGCACCACGATGATCTACACGAAATTCTAGTCAAGTTACATATAAATTTCATTAGATTCGGAGCTACGGCCTAGAAGATATGAGCAAAACAAGTTAAACATGGCATTGATGCAAAATGCATGCAAACATCAAGCAAACACCTCAAAACAAGGATGCAACATGATAATATGAAACTACATGCAAAACCAAGCAAGTTTCATATAGAGCACACTCAAAACGGAGCAACGGTTCAACACATACACAAGTCATAACAACAATCTATCCAAAACAGCAACTAGGCATATTGCAAGCATCAAAATAACATGCTACAGAATCTCAACATAATAACAAAAGGCATGGGAATGATGTACAGGTAAAGCATGACAAAACATGAACACTGAGCTATCTCCAGAAATCATTAGAACATGCTCAAAATGACATGGCAAGATTGCAAATAATAACAGTTTCAGACTTATCAGGAAATAACATCAGGTTGCAATGTTTAGAGCTATCAAAAAACATGTTACAGGAACTTATCATGGCAAACAAAGGAATGGAATGAATACACTAATTGCATAGAACAAAAGTCCCTTACTGACCATGAGCCAAGAAGGATCAGAAAATATGATGGCACCCATGTAAACATGGCAAGTTATAAGACAGATTCATACATGGCAGGAACAACAATAAGTAGGCATGTTGGTGAGCTTGAACCACTCACCACAAAGAAATACATGGCATGGCAAGGGAACCAACAGTAATAAGACATGGCATAGAAGCTATACATGGCATAGAAGCTATACATAGCATACACGGATCAACTACAACAACCTTGGAAAAATTGAATAACATGTAAACAACCTCGCAGGAAACATTTTATAGCAAAGGTAGAGCTCCATTGACTCAAGCTATGACACTCCATAATTCCAAACAAGGGAATGGATGGATAGAGAAATACATGTATAAAAAAACATCCTTACTGAAGTATCTCAAAATAAGCATGGATCTCTCGGTAGCATCAAGTAAACATGGCATAAAAATATCAGCAAAACAGGGGCTGAAAACAGCAACATCATGAAGCCTAGTTTGCATGCTTGTGCTAGTCACCACAGAGATCACAAAAATACATGGCATACACCCCTGTAAAGATGGCATAGCATATTACAAAACACATGTAGGACTCAAGTTCATAGGATGCACACATCAATCATGGCAAAAATGACAAAAGTGCATGTTCTGATAAGAATCTGAAACTAACATCACATAGCCCTCTTCTAACAGCATTTCGGGCATCAAGATGAGCTTAAATTAAAATTATGCAATGAGATTAAATGATCTACTCTTCGAGGTGAACAATTTGACATATTACACCATTAAAACGGTGCTACGGATGCAGAGTTATGGCATAATGAAAATGCAACAAAATTATCACAGGAATAGGACTTGGAGGATTCCGGGGGAGAGGAAAGTCAACCATTGCATGGAGAACGAGGATGGCTGGGATCTCGCCGGAGTGGAGGGGGCTGGCCGGAGACGGGCGGGTCCGGGCCGGATCTCGCCGGAGGGGCACCGGGAGCTGGGCCGCCGGGGAGGCGGCAGCAGCCCCATGGGCGGGATACAAAGCCATGGCGAGGCGGCCTGGCGCGGGCGAGCCGGGGCTCGGGCGCCAAGAGCGAGGAGGAGGTGCGGGCGACGACGGTGGCCAAGGGCGGCGGACGGCGCGGGCGGGCGGGAGGTTTTGGGCGGCGTGGGTTTGGCCACGGCCGGGCGGGTTTCCCCACGGCCGAAAGCGGCGCGGCGGCGGATGCGGGCGCCACGTGGCGTGACGCTGGCTGCGGGGCGGCGGCGACGCGTCCGTGGCGGCGGACGTGTCCGGCAGCGTGGGACGATTTTTAGGGTTTCGGAGGAAGAAGACCCGGATTTGGAGGGAGGCTTATTTATAGATAGAGGGAGCTAGGAGAGTCCAAATGAGGTGCGGTTTTCGCCCACACGATCGTGATCGAACGACCGAGAGCATGGAGGGGAGTTTGCTGGGTTTTGGGCCACTTTGGAAGGGGTGTTGGCCTGCACACAAAAGAGGCTTTTACGGTTACCCGGTTAACCATTGGAGTACCAAACGACCTCCAAATGATCCAAAACTTGACAGGCGGTTTACCGGTGCTATACCAAGGCCGCTTGACAAACCTCGATCCATTTCGAGAAAGTTTAACACCCGCACATGAAAAGAGGCAAAAGGGGGCGCCGGGAGACATAGGAGTGCCAGATTGCAAAACGGACAACGGGGAAAATGCTCGGATGCATGAGACGAACACGAATGCGAAATGAAATGCGCATGATGACATGATATGAAATGCAGATGATGACATGGCAAAATGCAACACGCAATCAAATGACATGGCAACGACGGCGAATGAGCGGCACACAGGCGATCGAATCCGGGCGTTACAACACTCCTCCACTAACAAGAGATCTCGTCCGAGATCTTAGGACCGAGACGGAAGGGAAAAGGGATGAGGTGAAACAAGAAACGCAATAGAGAAGAGGCAGAGAATCGAGAGCACTCGAGAAGAAGAGAGGAACGACAAGAATGACGAGAATCGAAAACTCACGGAATCAGATAGACTATGAAAGCGCTCGTTCTAACCGGAGTGGTTAGAATGAGAAAAGAAACGAATAAGACTGAAAGGATTTAGGCAGCACTCCGACTGAACATGGAGGAATAGAACTTCAACTTCAGAGATGGAATGACACCAGATGAAGACATGACACAAAACCTCCGGAAAGAATTAAAAGAGTGGAAAGAAATGAGCTTAGAAGGAAGGATGAAAGAATAGATGACCCCTGCGATGATTTAGATGGCGATTCCGATGAGATGGACGGGGAAAATTTGAACTCCGGAAAAAAAAGATGAAAACACTTGGAAGTAGAATTTATTCATTACGAACAAACTCCAAAGGAAGGGATTAGACACTTCGAGGAAATAAGAATAAGATTTATTGTATGCTTACCTTCATCAAATTAAATTGATGACCAACAATGGATTTTGCATACTACTTATTCTTCTTGAAAAAAAGGATTGAGAAGGGATAGCACAAAACTTGAGAAAGTCTTCATGAACCACCGGTAGAATTGAAAAGAACGAATGGATTAAAATGATAAACAAAGAAAAGAATCTTGAACGAACCACCGTAAGAATTTGGAAATGACTGATGAAAGAAAAATGAATCACCGGGAAGAATTAGAGAAGCACGGAGATACTTGAGGGAATTTAGAAAAAAGAGAACGAAGAGATCACGAACTGATTAACGAATGCTTGAACGCAGCACCGGAAGAATATTGAGACGAACGAAGGGGCACGGATATAGAATAATTGGAGAACGACTTAGAAAACTTGGGACGAAGAAATCTTCTGGAACGATGGCCTCTGGTGAAAAGAAATAGAAATCAACTTCTGGAATACTCCGGATGGATGAAAAGAATTTGCACGACTAGAAACAATAGATAGGATAACATCGAGCTAGCACCGCGAATCTCCGGGAGAACGGACAAGATTTAGAGGAAAGACTCTACTTCGGTCTTCAAGCTGAGAAAGACGACGTTAAACCAGCATGCAGAATTGTTGAGACGCTCCGGGAGAATGAAAAACAAAGACGTTGAGTCAACAATGAAAATGATTTGAAATCGATCTTAGAAAAAACATCTGACTGATGAAATTCATTCTTACGTCACACTTGAAAAGAATTTGGGAATAACTCCGGGATAATTAGAAGAGTCAGGTAAGATCCTGGGAAAAGACCTGTGGGTTAGGGCCCACTAAAATAAAACACCGTTGGAAAGGGATGTTGAACAGATAGATGATGCACCAGAACAATTAAATATTTGAATGAAGTGACAACCTCGAATTAATTAGAACACAGACGAATCTCCTGAGATGTCTTCCGAACTCCGGAATGATTAAATGGCGAGAGGCAAATGAGCAAGGAGAACACTTGATCCAAGGAAAGAATATGATCAACACCGAAAAACTTGAATCACTAGTAGAAAAAGGGCCTATAGTCCCGGTTCATAAGGGCCTTTAGTCCCGGTTCGTGAACCGGGACTAAAGGGTCGGTACTAATACCCTCACCCTTTAGTCCCGGTTCTATCCAGAACCGGGACAGATGGGCCTCCACGTGGCCTGTCCAGCCGAGCTCAGGGAGGGTTTTTGGTCCCGGTTGGTGGCACCAACCGGGACCAATAGGCATCCACGCCACAGCATTTCTTTGGCTCTGGTTTTTGTTTTTTTTTCAAAAGAGGGGCGGGTTTGGGGGTTTTGGCGGGTTAATTTAGGTGTTTCATATATTGTGCTATAGCTAGCTAATTAATAGAGAAAAGTGTCCTTTCTTTTGTCCGTGCTTGGTCGACGCTACGTATTATACATACGTATAGAGAGGACTAACTAGACATGCTAGCTAGCTAGTAATTAAGCAAACAGAAGATCGTCATGAACATATATATATGCATACAGAGAGAAGTGATATCGACCACCTCTCCTTCTCCGAGAGATTGGTCGAACAACAAGTTCTCGTATATCTATCCGACGCTACTGCTACATATATACAATAATTATCTTTTACAATACGGACGCGTGGTCCACATGGTATTCCCGTCTTCAGCAATCACAGAGTCAACAAAGAATGCCGCCAATTCCTCTTGAATTGCTCGCATGCGATCTGGTGCGAGGAGTTCATCCCGTTGCCGAAACATCTAATTTTAAGAAAGGGGTCAATATATATATATATATATATATATATATATATATATATATGAATGAATGAAACACAACACAATTGATGGTAATGAAATAATATAGTGAATATGTTTTTTTAGGCACTTCAAATTGTTTGTCGGAGTAGGCGCTCTCACAGGTCGTGGTGGCGGATGGACTCGCAAACGTAGTATCCACAGAAATCATTCCCTTGTTCCTGCCACAACCACTTTACAAGAAACAGAGGTCAATCAAACTGATAATTATATATAGCAAGCACATGCTAAATGGTATTGATGAAACTAGCGCTTGAATCACTAGGAGATGCGGCGTGGACTATGCTACTATATAGTACTTACTGGTGTCTAAATTGCAGCTTCTTCGGTAGTCCCGAGCTTTTTGGTGAATTTTCCCCAAGCCCTGCCATACAAAGAAAACAATTACTTGATATCAGAAATGAACAAAGTTGCTGATATGGTGGATAATGATCGATTTAACTTACTTCTCGAGCATTTCAGTCATTTCCGCATACTCCTTGGGATCTTTTCGTCTCGAGTCTAAGACAGTTACTACTCCCTGCTCAAGCTTAATCTCTAGGAGAATATAGTGAAACCTGCGCGCGCATGCATAACTCATTAATATTACATTTCTATAACCTGGACTAAATAAGGGAAACCGAATATGCCACAAGACAGTAACACTCACGTGTAGTTGTAAGGAAAGAGTATTGTATTTTTGTGTTCATTTATTTCCAACGATCGTAGAAAGTTGGCCTCGGTTTCCTTGGCACGATATTTAACCTCATTTGCATCGATGAGATATGTGTTAATGAACCCAATATCACCCACTTGTTTTTTCTTCATTTCTGCGATCTTCAATCTGCATAATATAGCGAGGATATTTATAAATACATGCAATGAAAGAGCTGAGTTATATAGAGATACTTAATGACAGAAGTAGTACTACTTACGTATGAGTAGCAGGTGACCGTTGCTTTATCGATGGCCAATTGATTGAAAAACTGATAGAACTCCTCAAATGGAATAGGCAACAGTTCAATTCCAAGGAGGTCATGCTCCTTTTAACTCTCAAATACAAAGTATTCCTCCCGTCGACTCTTTGCAGGTTTTCATGTACCAATCATGCAATCTTCGCATCATCGTTGTTAGAGAGCTTTCATCTTTGACGAGAGGCTTCCCGTACTCGTATCTTTGTATCTGCACCTCCAAGAAATCAAATTGTACATCGTCGGGCAAGTAATCTTCAGGATTGCCATAACCGGCACCATCCTCGGATCGACGATGTCGCTAGCGTGCACCTTGAGCGGGGGCACGACATTGCTTGTTCGCCGAGCTGGGTAATTTGTTTCCCAGCTCGTCCGTTCTTTCATCCTTTGATCAGCGACAGTACTTCCCGATCTCTCCGCCTCGGCAAATGCCTTCCAATAATGCGCTCATAGTTGCCTTTCGGCGGAGACTTGGGTGGTTTTGTCGGGGCAGCGAGTGCGCTTCGCTTTGACCGGATCTACCTTCTCCTCCGGAGGTGGATGTCTCTTTGCTTTCAACCCTTGAAACCAGTCATCCACTTCGTCTGCGCGATCTTCGCATTTTCCTCCTCGCTCCTCTCATACGGTAACTTCTCCGAGTCTCCAAAGAAGGACCGAATCAGATCTCCTCCCGCCTTTGGCAAGATCTTGCTAGACGCCCGGCAGAGCAGACGGAGCGGATGTCTTCTTTCCTTGCTTACGAGGCGGAGGAGAAGTACTACGACGCCACGGAGCAGCCGGAGCGGCGGGCGGGTCTCTTCCGCCTTTGCCGACGAGGCGGAGAAGGAGGAGGCTGGCTGCCCGGACGCGCCGGTGCAAAGCGGAGAAGGAGACGGTGCCGCCACGCCGGAGAAGGAGCCGGCCGAGTGCCCTGATCGTCACTCGCCCGGAAGAGGAGGCGGTGGAGGAGGCGGAGTGCCTGACTCACGGGAGGAGGAGGAGGCGGTGGAGGAGGCGGAGTGCCCCGACTCACGGGAGGAGGAGGAGGAGGCGGAGGCGCCCAGTTCGGAAGGTTGATGAGATCCTTCCGCCATAGGCATGGAGTCTTCAGAGCAGAACCCAGCCGATACTCCCTTCACCGTAGGGTGGTCAAGCCGAGCTCCTCAAATCCCTCCGTTATTTCATCGACCATCACCTTAGCATATCCTTCGGAATCGGCCGGCGGTGAAAAGTTGAGTCGGGTTTAGTGCGATAAACCGCGCCAACAGCCGCCTTGACCTATAAATTGCTCCATTGCGCCATAAGGTGCCAACTTTCAGCATCCGTGATAGCATCCCCGGGATAGCTTGCAGGAGCCGCCAAGGCATGCTGCTCTGGCTGAAGCAGCTCGGTGGAAGCCACGCTGCTTCTCCGCCGAGATGGCGGGGTAGCCGGGGAAGCTTCGGCAGGTCGTTTGTTGTGATCGGCTGCTTCGTTCCTCTAGCCCCATTACCCTTTTCGTGCAGCGCCTGCATTAGGCTCGCTCCAGTTTCTTCCTCCTCTCATGGGTTTTGTAACCCCCTGCGTCCGAAAAATCCAGCCTTCCATGAAAGGGAGCCTGGCGTGCCTCATGTCCGCCCGGTGGTGCTCGAGATTCCCGAGGGCCATTGTGAGCTCGTCCTTCTCCCTGTCTCGAACGAACTTCCCTTGCTGCGCCGCTTCGATATAATGCTTAAGCCTCTTGACTGGTATGTCCAATTGTTTGTCCGTCCAAATGCAGTTCCCGTTATAGGGTCCAAGGATCCGCCGGCCCGAAGAACCAAGTCCGCAACGGTCTGCCAGTTCATTGTCTCGGTTCGATCCCTTTATCAAGCAGATCATTCTCAGCCTTGGACCACTTAGGCGGGCTATGAGGTAGCCACGACCCCGTGCGATGATGAAGCTTCTTCTTCGCAGCATTTCTCTTGTTTGTCGTTGACATCTTTTACTCTTTTCCGATGTCTTGTAGGCCACAAATGCGGGCTACCATCTACGATCTTCTCATATTTGCTCGTGAATTCTGGTGTCTCATTTTTTCGACATACGTATTGAGGTCTTTCTTCCAATTCCTGAATAGTTCTGCCATCTTCTTAAGAGCAAAAGACTTGATTAATGGCTCTATTATCGGCTTCTCCGGATCATCCTCTGGCGGTAGGGTAAAATTTGACTTCAGCTCAGTCCAAAGATCATTTTACGCATATCATTGACATAAGACACCTCGTGGTCTTCGTTCTTAGGCTTATTCCATTGGTGGATGCTGATCGGGATCTTGTCCCTAACCGTAACCCCCGTGACCGAGCAACATATGCCTTCTTTGTCCGATAGGGTTCAATCAGTTGGCCGTCGCGCGCGATTTCTATGATCTCAAACTTTTCATCCGAGCTCAACTTTTTCTTCGGGCCTCGTCTCTTTACCGAAGTTGTGCTCGATCTGGAGGGCTAGAAAAAAGAACAAAGATGAGAGTTAATTAATATGTGTACATATATATATATATATACCAAAACAAAGACGAGAGCTAGTCAGCACACGCTTAACTAATATATATACCTGGCCGGACTCGGTTTGGTGATCACCAGAGCCGTCCTCACGGCCTACTTCTTGCACCGGCATTGGGTCATCGGAGCCATGTAAATCATAGCCAGCTGCTTCTTCACCCTCTCCTTCCAGACCATCGTTATCGACGCTGAGAAACATTATCGAGGAGACGACATCACTTCCGTGTGCGATTATGTCCCTCAACAACGCTTCTTGTGCTTCGTCTCGGGGGGTGTCCATAGTTTCTACAAATATTTACAACATGGAAATTATTATTCAAACATGACAGATATGGATATATTAGTGCCAACGTAGAACTAGCTAGCTAATCACAATAAGGAATCATATTAGTGGCCTCGACGCTGCTTCTCTAGGGTTTGGGGTGGCCTCGACAACGCTTCAAGGGTTAGGGGTGGCCTCGAGAACGCTTCAAGCTAGGAGGGGTACGACATCGACCCCCCACGTGTTGAAGCTATCGGGAGGGGTTCGGCGTTGAACAGTACATCTATGTCCCACAAGTAGGGTAGAGGGTCGTGGATCGCCGAGCGGTCGAGGGTCAAGGGGTCAAGATCGCCGAGGGTCGGGAGGTTGCCTAGTGTCAAAGGATTCAACAAAACCATGTCTTCATCATTAGGCGAAATGCAGGTGCATGATGGTGCGAAGCTCTCAAAGTTGTTTTGGAGCGGAGTCCCAGATAGGATAATTCGCTTTTGGTACAAAGTTCAGCAAAAGGCAAATTATCCTATCCGGGACTCCATTCCAGAACAACTTTGGAGGACTTCGTACCATCATGCCATGGTTACTTCCGGCTAATGATGAAGCCATGGATTTCTTCAATACTTTGACACTATCGGTACACCTATCGGAAAAGGAAGAAAGAGGAAGAAGGAAGAAGGAAGAAGAAGAAGAAAAAAGAAGAAAAAAGAGGAGAAGAAGAAAGAATAGGAGAAGAAGAAAAAATGAAAAAATTCTATTTTTCTTCTTCTCTATTCCTTTCTTCTTCTCCTCTTTTCTTCTTTTTCCTCTCATTCTTTTTCTTCTTCTTCTTCCTTCTTCCTCCGGATCCTAGAACCCTCAAACCCTCAAACCCTTGTGCCTCGAAACCTCGACCGGCCTCGACGACCCTCGACCCTCAAAACATTGACCCTCGACCGGCCTCGACGACCCTCCACCCCTCTGTGACCCTCTCGACCCTCTAGCCTAGTTCCCGACCGTCGACCCCTCAGCGATCCTGGACACCCTCATTCCCGATAAAAAGAAGAAGAAGAAGAAGAAGAAGAAGAAGAAGAAATGAGAAGAAGAAAAAGAAGAAGAAGAAAGAAGAAGAAAAATAGAAGAAAAAAAGAGAGGAGAAGAAGAAGTAAAGAGGAGAAGAAGAAAAATAGAATTTTTCTTCTTCTTCTCTATTCCTTCTTCTTCTCCTTTTTCTTCTACTTCCTCTTCTTATTTTTCTCCTCTTCTTCTCCTTCTTCCTTCTTCCTCTTTTATTCTTTTTCCTTATTTTCCTTCTTCCTCGACGATCCTAACTCTAAACAGTACAACTTCCTCGACGTCCCGCCTCTCTCTAATGAACAAAATAAAATCTATGAATAAAAACATCATATTCTATGAACAAAAAAACATCATATTCCATCCACATCGATCCATGCATACATCATATATATGATCATATCTATATATGCAGAAAAAATCACATATATATATGCAGAAAAAAAAACATTAGATCAACACTGCAAAAATCACATATATATGCAAAAAAAACATTAGATCAACACTGCAAAAAAGCATCATACATATATCCATACATCAATATATATACATTTATGAAAAAATCATGAACATTTATGAAAAAAAAAATCATGGCGGCGGCGGCAGGGGGGCAGGGCAGGTGCGCGCGCGGGGGCTCACTGTGGGCGGAGGCGACGGCGAGGTCGCGGCGACGGAGGCGGCGGGGAGGCGGAGGCGACAGCGAGGTCGGGAGGCAGGGGCGGCGACGGCGAGGTCGGCGAGGTCGGCGAGGTCGGCGAGGTCGCTGAAGGCGGGGCGGCGACGGCAGGGCGCGGGCGACGGGGCGGGACGGCGACGACGAGGCAGGGCGACGGGCTTGGGGCAGATGCGGTGCGCGACGACGGCGGGGCAGACGGCGGCGACGACGGGCGCTGGGCGACGGCGGGCGTATAACGGGCGCTGGCGACGGCGATGGTGACGACAGGCGTGGCATGACGATGACGGCGTCGGGCGGCGTCGGGCAGCTGGCGGCGTCCGGGAGGTTGGGGCAAATGGGCGATGAATCTGAAATATCCCAAGTGTTTTCTTATATAGCAAGGGCATTAGTCCCGGTTCGTGGCTCCAACCGGGACTAATGCCCCCCTTTAGTCCCGATTGGTGCCACCAAGGGACCAAAGCCCAAATTTCAGCAGCCCAAAGGGCGGAAGCGGCGACCTTTGGTCCCGGTTGGTGGCACCAACCGGGACTAAAGGGGGCATTAGTCCCGTTGGAGCCACGAACCGGGACTAAACCCACCTTAGTCTCGGTTGGTGCCACCAACCGGGACCAAAGGCCTGTGCTGCCCCTGCGCCAAATGTTTAGTCCCACCTCGCTAGTTGAAGGGCGCCAGCACCTTTGGTTTATAAGCGCTGGTGTGCGTCCCCTTCGAGCTCCTCTCAAATGCAGGCTTTCGGGCCTAATCATGCTACTCTTGCTGTGGGCCTATTGGGCCTCTGGGCCTGAATCTCGCCCATGTAGGGTTTCTAGTCGTATTCAGGCCGTGGGGGCCTTGTAGGTGGTAGTTTTTTTTGTGCTTTATATTTTATTTCTTTTTGCTTTTAGTTTTAGAAAAAATATAAACTTTCTATTAGTGCCATTAGTTTTAAAATTTAAAAACACTTTTTTTGTTTTCTTTGTTGCTTTATTTATTTTATTTTGTTTCTACTTACAACAAAATACTTATTGTTGCTATTTTTATTTTTTTCAAGTTTTTTGTTTTGTTTTCTGCATTATTTATTTTCTTTTTGTTTTTGCTTTATTTTTAATTATTTTTGCTTTTAGGTCAGCAAAATTATAAACTTTCTGTTAGTGCTTTTAGTTTTAGAAAAATATAAACTTTCTGCTTGTGCCATTAGTTTTAAAATGAAAAACACTTTTTTGTTTTCTTTGTTGCTTTATTTATTTTATTTTGTTTCTACTTACAACAAAATGCTTATTGTTGCTATTATTATTATTTTTTCAAGTTTTTTGTTTTGTTTCCTGCATTATTTATTTTCTTTTGGTTTTTTGCTTTATTTTTAATTCTTTTTTGCTTTTAGGTCAGCAAAATTATAAACTTTCTGTTAGTGCCATTTGTTTTAGAACAATTATAAACTTTCTGTGTGCCATTAGTTTTATAAAATTTGAATTCTTTGAAATTTGTGTGAATCACAAGTTTGTGAGCTCAACAAGGCGTAGAGGGACGGGCTTATAAAACCGGTGTGAGCGCCCTTCGGTTGGCGAGGTTCTCAAAGTTGGCATAGTATGTTCATGAACAAAACGGACAATGGTATCATACTCGTGTGTTACAAAGTTGGCATGGTATCATCATAATAGTTGCGGGAGAAAGTCTTCACTTTTTCCTCGCTTGTGTCGTTTGCTTATTGCGCCGTAACCATGGATAATCTTCATCATTTATCAGGATGCTTGGGTCAGCCTTGACTTTGAAGGGGGGAATTTCATGAAACTTTTCATACTCTTGAGACATGTCTGTCTTGCCCTCCACTCCCAGGATGTCCCTTTTCCTGAAAGAACTATGTGGCGCTTTGGCTCATTGTATGATGTATTCGCTTCCTTATCTTTTCTTTTCCTCGGTCCGGTAGACATGTCCTTCACATAGATAACCTGTGCCACATCATTGGCTAGGACGAACGGTTCGTCAGTGTACCCAAGATTTTTCAGATCCACTGTTGTCATTCCGTACTGTGGGTCTAGCTGTACCCCGCCTCCTGACAGATTGACCCACTTGCACTTAAACAAAGGGACCTTAAAATCCACTCCGTAGTCAAGTTCCCATATGTCTACTATGTAACCATAATATGTGTCATTTCCCTTGTCGGTTGCTGCATCAAAGCGGACACCGCTGTTTTGGTTGGTGCTCTTTTCATCTTGGTCAATCATGTAAAATGTATTCCCATTTATCTCGTATCCTTTCCAAATCATTACAGTCGAAGATGGTACCCTGGACAACAAAAACAACTCATCACAAACAGTGCTGTCACTTCGAGACGTGTTTCCAACCAACTGCTGAAAGTCCCGATGTGTTCACATGTAATCCGATCGTCGCCTTTGCTCCGGGTGTTTGGAGCGCAGACTGTTCTTGTGTTCATCGACATACGGGGTCACCAAGGTAGAGTTCTGTAGAACTGTGTAGTGTGCTTGAGACCAAGAATATCCGTCCCTGCATATTAGTGATTCTCTTCCAAGCGTGCCTTTTCCAGTCAGTCTCCCCTCATACCACGATTTAGGGAGACCTATCTTATTAATGTCAGGAATGAAGTCAACACAAAACCCGATGACATCCTCTGTTTGATGGCCCATGGAGATGCTTCCTTCTGGCCTAGCACGATTCTGAACATATTTCTTTAGGACTCCCATGAACCTCTCAAAGGGGTACATATTGTGTAGAAATACGGGCCCCGTAATGACAATCTCGTCGACTAGATGAACTAGGACGTGCGTCATGATATTGAAGAAGGATGGTGGGAACACCAGCTCGAACCCGACAAGACATTGCGCCACATCACTCCTTAGCGTTACTACGATTTCGGATCGATCACCTTCTCAGATATTGCATTGAGGAATGCACATAGCTTCACAATGGCTAATCGGACGTTTTCCGGTAGAAGCCCTCTCAATGCAACCGGAAGCAGTTGCGTCATAATCATGTGGCAGTCATGAGACTTTAGGTTCTGGAACTTTTTCTCTGACATATTTATTATTCCCTTTATATTCGACGAGAAGCCAGTCGGGACCTTCATACTGAGCAGGCATTGAAAGAATATTTCTTTCTCTTCTTTCAGAAGAGCGTAGCTGGCAGGACCTTCATATCGCTTCGGAGGCATGCCCTCTTTTTCGCAAGCGTTGCAGGTCCTCTCGTGCCTCGTGTGTATCTTTTGTCTTCCCATACACGCCCAAGAAGCCTAGCAGGTTCACGCAAAGGTTCTTCGTCACGTGCATCACGTCGATCGAAGAGCGGACCTCTAGGTCTTTCCAAAGAGGGTAGGTCCCAAAATATAGATTTCTTCTTCCACATGGGTGCGTGATTCTCGGTGTCATTCGGAACAGCTAGTCCGCGGGACCCTTTCCAAAGATTACGTGTAAATCATTGACCATAGCAAGTACGTGATCACCGGTACGCATGGCGGGCTTCTTCCGGTGATCTGCCTCGCCTTTGAAATGCTTGCCTTTCTTTCGACAGTGATGGTTGGTCGGAAGAAATCGATGATGGCCCAGGTACACATTCTTCCTGCAGCTTGCCAGGTATATACTATCGGTGTCAAGTAAACAGTGCGTGCATGCGTGGTATCCCTTGTTTGTCCGTCACGAAAGGTTATCGAGAGCGGGCCAATCGTTGATTGTCACGAACAACAACGCCTTCAGGTCAAATTCCTCCTTTTTGTGCTCATCCCACGTACGTACACCGTTTCCATTCCACAGCTATAAAAGTTCCTCAACTAATGGCCTTAGGTACACATCAATGTCGTTGCCGGGTTGCTTAGGGCCTTGGATGAGAACTGGCATCATAATGAACTTCCGCTTCATGCACATCCAAGGAGGAAGGTTATACATACATAGAGTCACGGGCCAGGTGCTGTGATTGCTGCTCTGCTCCCGAAAGGATTAATGCCATCCGCGCTTAAAGCAAACCATACGTTCCTTGGGTCCTTTGCAAACTCATCCCGATACTTTCTCTCGATTTTCTCCACTGCGACCCGTCGTGGTGCTCTCAACTTCCGTCTTTCTTACGGTCCTCACCGTGCCATCGCATCAACTTGGCATGCTCTCCCTTTACGAACAGACGTTTCAACCGTGGTATTATAGGAGCATACCACATCACCTTCGCAGGAACCCTCTTCCTGGGAGGCTCGCCGTCAACATCACCAGGGTCATCTCGTCTGATCTTATACCGCAATGCACCGCATACCGGGCATGCGTTCAGATCCTTGTAGGCACCACGGTAGAGGATGCTCTCATTAGGGCATGCATGTATCTTCTCCACCTCCAAGCCTAGAGGGCATACCACCTTCTTTGCTGCGTATGTATTGTCGGGCAATTCGTTATCCTTTGGAAGCTTCTTCTTCATTATTTTCAGTAGCTTCTCAAATCCTTTATCAGGCACAGCATTCTCCGCCTTCCACTGCAGCAATTCGAGTGCACGGTACCGAGCTTTGTGTTGCCATCTTCGCAATTGGGGTACAACCCTTTTTTGTGATCCTCTAACATGCGATCGAACTTCAGCTTCTCCTTTTGACTTTCGCATTGTGTCCTTGCATCGACAATGACCCGACGGAGATCATCATCATGGGGCACATCGTCTGGTTCATCTTGATCTTCAGCAGCTTCGCCCGTTGCAGCACCATCGTGCACATCGTGCAGTGCAACTTGATGTTCAAGAGCATCACCGTATTCAGGGGGCACATAGTTGTCATCGTACTCTTCTTCCTCGCCGTCTTCCATCATAACCCCTATTTCTACGTGCCTCGTCCAAACATTATAGTGTGGCATGAAACCCATGTAAAGCAGGTGGGTGTGAAGGATTTTCCGGTCAGAGTAAGACTTCGTATTCTACATATAGGGCATGGACAACACATAAAACCATTCTCGCTTGTTTGCCTCAGCCACTTCGAGAAAAGCATGCACGCCCTTAATGTACTCGGAGGTGTGTCTGTCACCGTAGTGCATTATATATAATTAAGTGTGTCAAAAATCATTACAGAACATCATGAATAGATAATTAAATGACCAAATTAATAGAAGTTCATCATCACATAAAACCAAAGTACATACATAGTTCTCATCTAACAACATAAAGCTCTGCAGAGCATCTAAATTAATTAAACCATACATTGAAACTATGTAAAACATTTCAATGTGAAAACAAATACGATCATAATCGCAACCAAGGTAACAACTGATCCAACGGCATAATGATACCAAGCCTCGGTATGAATGGCATATTTTCTAATCTTTCTCATCTTCAAGCGCATTGCATCCATCTTGATCTTGTGATCATCGACGACATCCGCAACATGCAACTCCAATATCATCTTCTCCTCCTCAAGTTTTTTATTTTTTCCTTCAAGAAATTGTTTTCTTCTTCAACTAAATTTAACCTCTCGACAATAGGGTCGGTTGGAATTTCTGGTTCAACAACCTCCTAGATAAATAAAATCTATGTCACGTTGGTCAGCTTAATTTTCATAAACAATAAATGAACCAATAGTTATGAAAAGATAATATATACCACATCCGAATCATAGACAGGACGAGGGCCGATGGGGCGGATACCAAAACCATCGCACTATATAAGATGCAATAATAAAAGTAAGAAAATAATACAAGTAAGAATATTTTTCCTTTCGTAAAGAAGATAAGAACAAGAGGCTCACCACGGTGGTGCTTTGGCGATGAGATTGCCGCGGGTGATCGACGGCGGTGAAGACGGGGACGGGGCGTGATGGACCGCTAAACCTAGACAAATATTGAGGAAAATGGAGGTTAGAGGTCGAGCTTGGAGAGGAGAAAGCTTAAGTAGTGTGGCTCGGGCATTCCATCGAACACCTTGTGTGCATAGGAGGTGAGCTAGAGCACCACCAAGCCCCCTCCCCCTCGGCCAGAAAAAACAGAGCAAGTGTGCTCGCTGCTCTGCTGAGGGGCTATACATAGGCAGCACCATTAGCCCCGGTTGGTGGCATGAACCGGGACTAAAGGGAAGCCTTTGGTCCCGGTTCATGCCACCAACCGTGACCAATAGTGGTGGGCCAAGAGCCAGGACCATTGGTCCCGGTTCGTCCCACCAACCGGGACCAAAAGGTCCGGACGAACCGGGACCAATGGCCCACGTGGCCCGGCCGCCCCCCTGGGCTCACGAACCGGATAAATGCCAGATTAGTCCCGGTTCTGGATTGAACCGGGACTAATGGGCAAAACAGGCCTCAACGATAGCCCCTTTTTCTACTAGTGAATTGAGTTCACCGGAAAAAGAAAGGGATGAAGAATGACGAACAAGACGTGAATTCACCGGTTGAAATAATTGAGGGAAGACTGAAGAGGCTCCACATGAATGGAATTGATGGTCGGAAGAAACTCGAACTCCGGGAAGAAAAAGGGTGGGAGGGCGGGAAAACACAGAGGCAACTTGGAAGGGGAAAACGACGAATGAGTTCAATAGGAAACACCGGTTGAAATCATTGAGGAGAGAAAGCAAAACTTCGCATGAGTAGGATGGATACTCGATTACGGACTCCGGTTCCGAGAAGAAGAAGGGTGGGCGGGTGGGAAAAGAAAACAACTGAGGATTGGACTTGCAAAGATGAAGATGGTCGAGTCGACTTGACGAAAATGCACCGGATGAAAAGAGCTGAGGGCCAACGATCGGAAAACCAACTGCGTGAACCTAAAGAAAAATTTGAACGGGAAGAGGAGTAATTCAAAACACCTACGTCAAGATTCCTCACCAGAGCGACGAAGGGACTGAGGAGTAAAAGAATTCCTACTCTCCGATATAACTAGACTCAGAAATCAGTTTTCTTCTAGACTCAACAACGGCCAAACTACACGATCAATCAAGGGGGCTCCTAAGGTCGGTCGAGGCTCTGATACCAACTTGTCACGCCCAATATGCGACCCTATCCAAAAGGAACTCAACGGTCCCACGAAGGATAGACCCGCATATTGAAACGCTTTTGCAAGGTGGATATCATTACATCAACATTACATAATAGATGGGGATACATACATAAGGCACAAATGCCACAAGAATACATCAACATCATATACAGGAGATCAACATCTGACTACAGATGAAACATAAACAGAAGCTCAAACGACATCCACCCTGCTAGCCCAGGCTGCCGGCCTGGAACCTATCCCCTGATCGAAGAAGAAGCAGAAGAAGAACTCCAACACAAGTTAACATCGCTCTCGCGTCATGATCATCGCATAACCTGTACCTGCAACTGGTGGTGTAGTAATCTGTGAGCCACGAGGACTCAGCAATCCCATTACCATGGGTATCAAGACTAGCAAAGCTCAATGGGTAAGGAAGGGGTAAAGTGGTGAGGTTGCAGCAGCGACTAAGCATGATATGGTGGCTAACCAACGCAAATGAGAGCGAGAAGAGAAACAAAGGAACGGTCGTCAACTAGTAATCACCAAGAAGTGATCCTAAACTCCTACTTACGTCAGACATAACCCAGAAACCGTGTTCTCCTCTCGATCAACCCCGAAATGACACACTCACGGTTACGCACACGGTTGGTGTATTTTAGAAGAGTTTACTTCAAGTTTACTACAATCGGATATTAACAAATTCCCATCTGCCACATAACCGCGGGCACGGCTCTCGAAAGTTTAAACCCTGCAGGGGTGTCCCAACTTAGCCCATGATAAGCTCTCACGATCAACGAAGGATATTCCTTCTCCCAGGAAGACCCGATCAGTCTCGGAATTCCGGCTACAAGACATTTCGACAAAGAATAAAACAAGACCAGCAAAGCCGCCCGATGCGCCGACAATCCCGATAGGAGCTGCACATATCTCGTTCTCAGGGCAACACCGGATGAACACTATGTACGGCAACCGACGATACCCAAGTTGCCTAGGGGCGGCACCGCAAGTGGCTCTGGTTTGGACCAACACTTAGACAAGCATTGGCCCGGGGGGCTGAATAAAGATGACCCTTGGGTTAATTACTCCCAAGGGAAAATAGGTGGTGGTGAGGCAAATGGTAAAACCAAGGTTGGGCCTTGCTGGAGGAGTCTTATTCAAAGCGAACTGTCAAGGGGGTCCCATAAATCACCCGACCGCGTTAGGGACGCAAAATCCGGGAACATAATACCGATATGACGGAAACTAGGGCGGCAAGAGTGGAACAAAACACCAGGCATAAGGCCGAGCCTTCCACCCTTTACCAAGTATATAGATGCATTAATAATATAAGATATATTGGGATATCCCAACAAGTAAACATGTTCCAGCAAGGAACAACATCTCCATGTTCCAGCAAGGAACAAACTTCATCTTCACCTGCAACTAGCAACGCTATAAGAGGGGCTGAGCAAAGCGGTAACATAGCCAAACAACAGTTTGCTAGGAAGGGTGCAAAAGGTTAGAGGCTGACATGGCAATTTGGGATGGCTTGATAAACAGGTAATAGGTAGCGCAGCATAGCGATAGAACGAAGCAACTAGCATAGCAATGATAGTAGTGAGATCCAGGGTAGCGGTCATCTTGCCTGAAATCCCGCAAGGAAGAAGAACGAGTCCATGAAGAAGACGAACAGATGAAGCCGAACCAAGCGTAGACGAACGAATCCTCACGATCGCAACGAAATAGGAACTAACAAGAAGAAGCACACAACATAGTAAACACAACACACATAAACAAGACATGATGCACAACAAGCATGATGCATGACCAAGCTACATGAAGCTACTCGTGGCAAGAGATGATGCAAATAAGAGCAACACATCAAAGCAAGTTTAAATGAGGCCGGAAACAACATATGACAATTCCGGTAAGTCATATGCAAATTTCGAAATTAGTCCAGATCTGAATAAACCTTAAGTTTAAGTTTTTAAACAGCAAGTTAAGATGCACCACGATGATCTACATGAAATTCTAGTCAAGTTACATATAAATTTCATTAGATTCGGAGCTACGGCCTAGAAGATATGAGCAAAACAAGTTAAACATGGCATTGATGCAAAATGCATGCAAACAACAAGCAAACACCTCAAAACAAGGATGCAACATGATAATATGAAACTACATGCAAAACCAAGCAAGTTTCATATAGAGCACACTCAAAACGGAGCAACGGTTCAACACATACACACTATACCAGTCATAACAACAATGTCCAAAACAGCAACTAGGCATATTGCGAGCATCAAAACAGCATGCTACAGAATCTCAACATAATAATAAAAGACATGGTAATGATGTGCAGGTAAAGCATGACAAAACTTGAACACTGAGCTATCTCCAGAAATCATTAGAACATGCTCAAAATGACATGGCAAGATTGCAAATAATAACAGTTTCAGACTTATCAGGAAATAACATCAGGTTGCAATGTTTAGAGCTATGAAACAACATGTTACAGGAACTTATCATGGCAAACAAAGGCATGGAATGAATCTACTAATTGCATAGAACAAAAGTCCCTTACTTACCATGAGCCAAAAAGTACCAGAAAATATGATGGCACCCATGTATACATGGCAAGTTATAAGACAGATTCATACATGGCAGGAAAAACAATAAGTAGGCATGTTGGTGAGCTTGAATCACTCACCACAGAGCAATACATGGCATGGCAAGGCAACCAACAGTACGAAGACATGGAATAGAAGCAATACATGGAAATAACAACCTCATAGCATACACGGATAGACTACAACAACATTGGCAAAATTGAATAACATGTAAACAACCTGCCAGGAAACATTTTATAGCAAAAGTAGAGCTCCATTGACCCAAGCTATGGCACTCCATAATTGCAAACAAGGGCATGGATGGATCGAGCAAGACATGTATAACAAAACATCCTTAATGAAGTATCTCAAAATAAGCATGGATATCTCGGTAGCATCAAGTAAACATGGCATAAAAATATCAGCAAAACAGGGGCTGAAAACAGCAACATCATGAAGCCTAGTTTGCATGCTTGTGCTAGTCACCACAGAGATCACAAAAATACATGGCATACACCCCTGTAAAGATGGAATGGCATATTACAAAACACATGTAGGACTCAAGTTCATAGGATGCACACATCAATCATGGCAAAAATGACAAAAGTGCATGTTCTGATAAGAATCTGAAACTAACATCACATAGCCCTCTTCTATCAGCATTTCGGGCATCAAGATGAGCTCAAATGAAAATGATGCAATGAGGTGAAATGATCCACTCTTCGAGGCGAACAATTTGACATATCACACGCTCCAAACGGAGCTACAGATGCAGAGTTATGGCATAATGAAAATGCAACAAAATTATCACAGGAATAGGAGGATTTCGGGGGAGAGGAAAGTCAACCATTGCACGGAGAACGAGGATGGCTGGGATCTCGCCGGAGTGGAGGGGGCTGGCCGGAGACGGGCGGGTCCGGGCCGGATCTCGCCGAGCCGGCCGGATCCCGCGAAGGAGGCGACGGTGAGGCGACGGAGGGCCACCGGGGAGTTTTGGGCCGGCCGGCGCATGGAGGCAGCAGCCCCGGCGGGCGGGCGGACGCTGGCACTGGCTGGCGAGGCGGCCGGAGCTGGGCGCCGAGGAGGAGGTGCGGGGCGACGACGGGCGCCAAGGGGCGGCGGCGGACGGCGGCGGCGGCGGGCGGAGGCTCGGGCGGCGCGGGCGACGCGGCCTTGCCGCGTCGGCGGGCGGCCTCGCTGGCCGAGCGAAGCGCGGGCGGCGGCGGGAAAGGGGCGCCACGTGGCGCGACGCCATGGCTGCGGGCGGCGCGAATGCGCCCGGTGGCGGCGGACGGTCCGCGAGCGCGGGACGATTTTTAGGGTTTCGGAGGAAGAAGACCCGGATTTCGGAGGGGAGGCTTATTTATAGATAGAGGGAGCTAGGAGAGTCCAAATGAGGTGCGGTTTCGCCCACGATCGTGATCGAACGACCGAGAGCATGGAGGGAGTTTGCTGGGTTTTAGGCCACTTTGGAAGGGTGTTGGGCTGCACACAAAGAGGCTTTTACGGTTACCGGTTAACCGTTGGAGTACTAAACGACCTCCAAATGATCCGAAACTTGACAGGCGGTCTACCGGTGCTATACCAAGGCCTCTTGACAAACCTCGGTCCATTCCGAGAAAGTTTAACACCCGCACATGAAAAGAGGCAAAAGGGGGCGCTGGGAGACATAGGAGTGCCGGATTGCAAAACGGACAACGGGGAAAATGCTCGGATGCATGAGACGAACACGTATGCAAAATGAAATGCACATGATGACATGATATGAAATGCAGATAATGACATGGCAAAGTGCAACACGCAAGCAAATGACATGGCAACGACGGCGAATGACTGGCAGACACCTGGCGCATTGAATCCGGGGCGTTACATTCGCTCTCCCTCTCTCCCCCGAACCCCTCGAACACCTCCTCTCCTCCCCGGCTTCTCTCTCTCACGCTCCCCCCCGCCATGGCCAACGCCACCACCGCCGCACCATCGCCGTAACCGCGCTCCCCGCCGTCCGCACCCCTCCTCGCCGTGTCTAGGAGCTCCGCCACCCTCCTCTACTCCGAGCTAGCCGAGCCCCGCATGCTCAAGTGAACCGAGGCCACCGCACCGACCTCGCCGAAGTTCGCTGTCGCCGGAGATCCCTTTCAACGCCGTTGCCGCTCCGGTCCGTCCCCGGCCGCACCAAGTGTTCCGTCGAGTTCCCTGTGAGCTTAACCATCTCCCCTTCCCTTCCTCTCGCGCTCTCGAGCTGTGTAGCAACCACATGAAGATCACCCGCACCCGCCGCCGCGGAGCTCGTCGCCGACGTGCTCCCGGTCACCCTCCGGCCACCATTTGGTGTCTAACGCACTCACCGCACTGCGCAGCACCTAACCACCTACTCCACGCACCTCACCGACCCCCCTAGCCTCGAGTTCGCCTTTGGCCGAACTCCGGCGGCTGCCTAGGTCGTCGCCGGCGCCGATTCCGGCCGCCCCGACCCCAACCGACTCCACCAGAAGCTTCGGCTCGTCCCAAGCTCCACCTAGATGCCCTCCGCGGCCCATTTGGTCGCCGGTGTGGCCAAAACCACCCTCGCCGCCGCGTCGGGCTCGCCGGCGGCTAAATGCCGGCAGCCGACTTTGACTTTGACCACGGGTGGGCCCTGGTTGACTCTCCTGAGTCAATGACAGGTGGGGCCCAGCCCTGCTAACCATTTTGGATAAGTTTTAATTAAATTTAGTTAAGCTAATTATACTGACACGCGGGACCCACTGTCAGGTTTGACCCGGACCATGTTCCGTTGACCCGCTGACGTCACACTGACATCAGGCTGACGCAGTTATACCTTTTCTGGATTTAATTTAATTCAGGAAATTTTAGGAAATACCCCAAACTTCTAAAATTCATAGAAATTCAACCGTAGCTCAGAATTAAATAATTTATATATGAAAAATGATCAGAAAAATATGAAGAATATGTTTATGCCATGATCGTGCATGGTTGAACAAGTTAACCTCACTGAATAGGATGAATCATGAGTAGGGTAATTTATGAAATAACATTTGGAGTTTGACTTTGTTCTTGTTTGAGTTCCACTTCAATTAACTTGGCTAGATATTGCATTAGGTGAATTCAGTACCTTAACATGACATGTCATTCATGTGAATGTGCATTGCATAGATTGAGTTCTCTCCAGTTTGCCGGTAATCGCCCCCTCTCGATAAACGCGTTTCGACGATGTGATTAATGACACCGATGAAGAACTATACTATCTTCAGAAGTGCCAGGCAAGCAAAACCCCCTTGTTCATTCCGATATAATCCCACTCTCTCACTCCTGCTCTATTTTACTGCATTAGGACAACAACGATTCAACCGTTACTTGCTGCGGTAGCTGAACCCCTTTATCCTCTGCATGACCTGTCATTCCACAGTAATTAGATGAAACCCACTAGTATGAGTAGGAGTTGCTTGAGCCATTTTGTGCCTACTCATTCATGCTTGTGTGTCTTGCCTCATCGCTTAGAGTTGAGTCAGGTCTGATTCATCGGGAATGAGTCGGAGTGGTGTGAACATGTCCTACTGTGTGTGAGCTAAGTGTGTGAACACGATTTCGTAAAGGTAGCGGTGAGAGGCCATGTAGGAGTACATAGTGGGTTGTCTCATTGCAGCCGTCCTCAGGAACTGAGTTCTGTGTTTGTGATCCATGAAACAGTTACTACCACGCATTGGGCCCGAGACCAATGGACCCTCTCGGCTTCTTAACCACCCTTGTTCTCTGTCCAGGAGTTGCAAGTAGTTTCGGTGTTTGTAGTATCTTTGGGGCACGCAACGCTGACCTTAGGGGTGGGTTGTGTTGCGGTAGGCACCGTGGCCATGTACCGATTCGCCTGCTTGGTGTCTCGGGAACCCCGCACATCGTTCGGGGCTGTATGGGAAACCTCGGCCGGACTCCTGCGGATGGAACCCGAATAGGCGATAAACCTGGACTAGGGACTTGAGTGTTTAGGTAGGCCGTGGCCGACACCCACGCTGGGCTTCCGCTTGAAGGTTGCCGAGTACATGTCGTAAACGCGGTAAGTGGTGAGAGCGTGTGTGAAGAAGTACACCCTGCAGGGTTAATATGATCTATTGAATAGGCGTGTCCACGGTAAAGGACTTACGGGTTGCCTATATCAGTTCATAGACAAGTGAAAGTGGATACTCTAAAATGCGCAAGATAAGCGTGAGTGCTACGGATGGCGTTCTCGTAGGGAGACGGGAGCGGGTCCATAGTGGTGTATTGATATGGTGAATATGTGGACTCGTGTGCGCCACCTCAAAAGAGTTACTTGCAGTCGTAGTTCAGGATAGCCATCGAGTCAAAGCTGGCTTGCTGCAGTCAAACTCCACCACCCCCTTTGTTGATAATGATGCATATGTAGTTAGTTCTGATGTAAGTCTTGCTGAGTACGTTTGTACTCACGTTTGCTTATTTTATGTTTTGCAGAGAGACGTCAGTCTCGATAGTAGTTCCGCTTGGACTTCGACGTTTAGCTTGTTACCTCAGCTACAATCTTGTGCCCTCGGCAGGATCTAGTAGATAGTCAGGCTTCCCAGCCTTTTTCATTTATAGTTGTCTGTACTCAAACATGTTTAGCTTCCGCTTGTGCTTTGACTTGTATGCTCTGAGTGTTGGGTCATGAGACCCATGTTTGTAATATCTCGCTCCTCGGAGCCTAATGAATAAATATTTGAGTAGTAGAGATATGTTGTGATGCCATGTTGTACTTACACATATTGAGCATATTGTGTGTATGTTTGAAATGCTTGGTATGTGTGGGATCCGACAAACTAGTTGTTTATCCTTGGCAGCATCTCATATGGGGAAATGTAGTCTCGTGTTTCTGAGCGATAGTAGTCCTCTACAGCCCGGTTCACCGGAGTCCTGCTAGCCCAGCACTACTGCTTGGACACTTGACTGGCCAGAATGTGTTTCACTTCGCCTTATGTCTGTCATCCTTCGGGAAATGTCGGTGTTATTCGGAGTCCTGCCTAGCCTGCTACAGCCCGGGAGACCGGAGTCCTGTTAGCCCAGTGCTACAGCCCGAATTTATACGTTGATGACCGACATGCTCGATGTGATTCATGTATGCCTGTCCCCATAGGTTAGCGCCGCTTTGGGTTCACGACTAGCCATGTCGGCCCGGGTTCTTTATCATGTGGATGCTAGCCACACTGTCATATACGTGAGCCAAAAGACGCAAACGGTCCCGAGCCATGGTAAGGCGACACCCGTGGGAATACCGTGCGTGAGGCCGCAAAGTGATTAGAGGTGTTACCGGCTAGGTCGATGTGATTTGGAATCGGGGTCCTGACAGCGTTGGTATCAGAGCCTGACTGCTTGTAGGATTACCAAGCCAAACTGGTCGAAGTTGTGTCTAGAAATGCTTTAGTTATGTAAGGGAATTGATTGTGGAAGGGAACGTAAGACTCTTTTTACTCCTTATACCTCATGGCCTTCTCGATCCGAGTCATCCTCTTCTCTTCTACGGGGTTTAAGAACTAGGCTTCTCATCTATCTATCAGGATGACGTGTTACTAATCCATAGACCTTTAAGATTGTTGGTTTTAAGCCTCAGTTCAGTTCCTACTATTTCTGTATGATAATTGTTGATCTCGGAACCTTGAGATGATGATGTTGAGTGGTTATGCCACCCATTTTGCATGATGTCTCAAACCATTTTGAGCATTTACAGCCGTTATGCTGTCCGAGTCATCCCAGGTCTCTAAATAGTCTGATGCATTTGCAAATCCTTTCCTTCCGATCCCGATGTCCTTTTTGGTCAGAATAAGCACACTAATCGGTAAGTTGAGGTACTCTGCTGCCTCGACGTAGATGTTGGAACTATTATTATGACCCTAGGTGTTAGGAAGTCGCCTAGCAATTTAGCAATGCTTTTGTATTCCTAGTGTGATGATTCTGGCCATTGTTCTTGAAAGCATCCCGTGATGCCATTTAGTAGTAGGCATTCTACTCCTGGGTTTCTGAACCCGAGATTCATCCTACTTCATGTTGTTAGTATTTGCTAGTGCCTTTATGATATTAGTAACCTTGTGACAGTCCTCGAGGTCCGTGGTATTCCCTTCTTCCAAATACCATGAACCATTAAGGCAGAAGTTATTTAAACCAAAAGATCCCAACCAGGGTGCTCTTGAGGAGTTCTCCATTCATAATTGTGACTCTGCTAGTTCTACTTTCTCCGCATGGGTTATCCGGAAGAAATGTTGAGCTTTGCTCGACATACTAATCTATGCATCCACAACTCAGGAAATTATATGTTCCTTTGAGTTGCTCTCTTTAGTTGTATCCCGACCATCCTCTGTCAGTTGATAACCAAGAGTATGTGTGCGATCGTGTTTATTGATGCTATTATCCTTGTGGTCCGTCAAGCCATTCTATTTCGGAATGACTAGGAGAAGCAAACTCCAGTACCCATCCATATCCAGGATTGGGTCAAAGCAGTTGTGTTTTGCAGATCAAAATGCTAATTCAGCTTTTTTTCTGTTCTACCTTGGGGTATTACCCCCTTTATGTCAGAATTGTCATGAGAACTGCACCAATCTCATGAATTTTGACGTAGTGATACTTCTCGCCATCATTATTCATTCCTCGTTCCCGAGTTGTTGTAACCGGAATGCCGACAAGTGAATTGTGATGTGTGAAATCAATACTTCGAGCAACTCGTTGCTTGAGAGTAAATGGACAATATTATCATTCTTAGCGTGTTGGTTATTAAATCATCATCCTAAGATTAATCGTGCTACCTAGTCCTTAGTTCTGGTGCCCTCTTCGATCTATGAGTTAGGATCTTGTCAAGTCCTCACTCATTCGATCATATCGTCTTGCCCTCAAAAGCAAGATTTTTCTCGAGCTTAGTAACATACCGGTGGTTCGTGACTTTCCAAATATCTTCTTGGAAGTGTTACGGCGTTGTTTTCTGACTGTTATGTTGAGCTCGTGATCAAGTTGTTTTCTTGTGAACCACCCTTTCTCCAAGAATCTGTGTTGGATACCCCTGAGCTAGTTGGTTAAGCCAAACAACTTGGAGAGTTGGAAGATAAAAGCTTGCCTAACTTAGTTCGTTCCAAAGGGATATTCTTGTGTAGTGTGTGTTGAAGAAAGATGATATCTTCATCGATTGGTCTCTGCGATCAGTTGCTGGACCTATTGGTTTATCAATCCTTTGATTTGAGTGTGGGCTATCGTCAAATCAAGTTAGAACCAACGATGCTCGTAATGTTGTCTTACTCGTGGTTTATCCCTTGAGCATACACCATTACATCTTTTGGTCTGACCAATACTATCACCGTGTTCACATGATGGCGGAAGTCCAGTGATATGGAAATTCCGATGAGTTGTTGTTGAGCCCATCAGCAGCATTTTGTCTCCCCCATGATTCATGTTGAACATCAACCTAGTGTTGGAAACTTGTGTAAGCATTTCTTCGTGTTTCGTTCATAAAGCTTATGCTTGGATGGAAGAAGTGACTTCCTCTAATTCACGTGCATTAGGTGCAAGTTGTCGCCATGAATTTGAGAAAGGTTTGTTTTGTTTCCCTTGGGATCATCCCAAGTCAGTCATGCATATGTGTGAAGTATTCTGTAGCCTGGAGACTTGCAACCTTCATTCTATATGTATTCCTATCACACCAAGCCACTGATTGATTTGTTCAAGGAAGAGGAGTTGTTGTGCAAATCCTAGGTCATGCACAAGACTTCGTTACCCTAGATGATGGTTCCCCACCTGAACTCGGTAGTGTTTTGTTGTAAGACTACCATGTGGTCATGCTTGTCTGGGACAACGTGTTCACATGTGTTTAGCAGAACCAGCTCATGTTTTGGAGCTCACTACCATAGTCCATCTCCCGAGAATTCCGCAACATCATCTCGTCGATTTGTGTTGCACCCTTCCCTTTTCAGACATGCTGAGTCTGGAGTATCCTATTACCAATCGGATCTGAATCTCAGGCAGATATGATGGTTGGAACATTCCCAACAGTTGCATTTTGTTCCCAGCTTACACCGCCATTGTGCCAACTTCCATGGGCTGCCTTCTTAGTAATTTCTGTTCAAGATCATCCTCAAAAGTGGTCCTACCATTGGTTCCCTCCACCTCCGATGATAAGCAAAAATCATCCATTGTGTTGTCTTCAACAAGGTAGTCCACATCATCCATTCTAGTCTGGGTATGCCACTCCTTTGCACTCCACCAAACGATCGTTTGTGATTGCCGTAGGCTGGTATAAAGAGTTTCAATGATCTTGTATCAAAAGTAATTCTTTTTGCCACTTAAGGGAATAACTCTACGAGTCACCTTTCCTAAGGTGTCCCGTTATGGAATCATGGCAATCATCTCCTTGTTACTTTGAAACCATGCACCATTTTACTTAAGCGTGGAATGGTTGCCTACCAATTTGAACCTTCGTCATCCATTTCTTACCATCATTTCTAATGTGTGTTTGGTGTCTCAACTCAAGAGTTGTTCTTACGTCTCTCCATGAACTGATCTTGAGTTGCTCGATCTTCAATAAGAGTAAATCCTGTAGGGTTTTCCCCTTCTTTCTGTTGTTGTGTCGAGTGAAGATCTCGAAAGCAAAGACGTCAAGACCAAGATGATGGAATGAATCAACATCTTCGAGAAGGGCAAATGGATCATGAAGATTGTGATAGTTTTGTGACTCCCCTTTTCCTCTTACCTCACGTCTTGAATCTCGGGGCGAGATTCTTGTTTAGTGGGGGTGAGTTGTCACAGCCCTAGAGCTTGCTTGTAACTAGTGGCATTGCATCCATGCATCATGTTTAATTCTCATGAAATTTGAAATGGGAATGACCAAGCCCTAGCACCAAAGCAATTCAAATAGGTTCAACTAAGAAATTTTTTTCAGTGAATTGAAATGGCTTTAGAAAATGTTCATCATTTCTGGAAAAATGCTATAAACCATAACCAGAGGTGCTGCACATTTTTCATGACATATTTGGTCACTGGATTAAATCATAAGTATTGGAGTTTGGGCATTTAAAATTATATAAAATATTGCAGATGCCTAAATATTCCCAAACTAAAATGTTTCATGTTGGAAATATTCCAACAATGGACCAGGAGCAGTTTGGTGATTTTTGAAACTGTTTTGGTATTTTTAAAAACTCCACAAAGTTGCAGAATAATAGAAAAAGAAAAACAGTTTAGAAACTTACCTGGCGCCACCTACCCGGCCCACTGCTGCCCAGCCCAAGAGTAAGGCCACGAGCTGCTTGGCTTCAGCAGTGCAGCCAGTGCTCGGGCGGCGAGCACCGCATGGGTGCCACGCGACCTGGTCGCCGCCCGCCGCCTCCCTCTCTCCCGAACCCCTCGGACACCTCCTCTCCTCCCGACTTCTCTCTCAAGGCTCCCCCGCCATGGCCGACGCCACCGCCGCAAGACCATCGCCAGAATCAAGGCTCCCGCCGTCCGCACCCTCCTCGCCGTGTCTAGGAGCTCCGCCACCCTCCTCTAGTCCGAGCTAGCCGAGCCCGCATGCTCAAGTGAATCGAGGCCACCGCACCGACCTCGCCCGAAGTTCGCCCGTCGCCGGAGATCCCTTTCAACGCTGTTGCCGCCCGTCCGTCCCTCGCCGCACTAAGTGTTCCGTCGAGTTCCTGTGAGCTTAACCATCTCCCTTCCCTTCCACTCGCGCTCTCGAGCTGTGTAGCAACCACATGAAGATCACCCGCACTGCCGGCCATGGAGCTTCGCCGCCGACGTGCTCCCGGTCACCCTCCGGCCACCATTTGGTGTCTAACGCACTCACCGCACTGCGCAGCACCTAACCACCTACTCCACGCACCTCACCGACCCCCCTAGCCTCGAGTTCGCCTTTGGCCGAACTCCGGCCGCTTAGGTCGTCGCCGGGCGCCGATTCCGCCGCCTGACCCCAACCGACTCCACCAAGCTTGGCTCGTCCCAGCTCCACCTAGATACCTCCATGCCCATTTGGTCGCAGGAGTGGCCAAAACCACTCTCGCCGCGCTGGCTGGCTGGCCGGCTAAACGCCGGCAGCCGACTTTGACTTTGACCACGGGTGGGCCCTGGTTGACTCCTGAGTCAATGACAGGTGGGGCCCAGCCCTGTTAACCATTTAGGATTAGTTTTAATTAAATTTAGTTAAGCTAATTATACTGACACGCGGGACCCACTGTCAGGTTTGACCCGGACCATGTTCCGTTGACCCGCTAACGTCACACTGACATCAGGCTGACGCAGTTATACCTTTTCTGGATTTAATTTAATTCAGGAAATTTCAGAAAATACCCCAAACTTCTAAAATTCATAGAAATTCAACCGTAGCTCAGAATTAAATAATTTATATATGAAAAATGATCAGAAAAATATGAAGAATCTGTTTATGCCATGATAGTGCATGTTTGAACAAGTTAACCTCACTGAATAGGATGAATCATGAGTAGGGTAATTTATGAAATAACATTTGGAGTTGGACTTTGTTCTTGTTTGAGTTCCACTTCAATTAACTTAGCTAGATATTGCATTAGGTGAATTCAGTACCTTAACATGACATGTCATTCATGTGAATGTGCATTGCATTGATTGAGTTCTCTCCTGTTTGCCGGTAATTGCCCCTCTCGATAGACGTGTTTCGACGATGTGATCAATGACACCGATGAAGAACTATACTATCTTCAGAAGTGCCAGGCAAGCAAAACCCCCTTGTCCATTCCGATATAATCCCACTCTCTCGCTCCTGCTCTATTTTACTGCATTAGGACAACAACGATTCAACTGTTACTTGCTGCATGTAGCTGAACCCCTTTATCCTCTTGCATGACTGTCATTCCACAGTAATTAGATGAAACCCACTAGTATGAGTAGGAGTTGCTTGAGCCATTTTGTGCCTACTCATTCATGCTTGTTTGTCTTGCCTGCTACTGCTTAGAGTTGAGTCAGGTCTGATTCATTGGGAATGAGTCGAAGTGGTGTGAACATGTCCTACTGTGTGTGAGCTAAGTGTGTGAACACGATTTGGTAAAGGTAGCGGTGAGAGGCCATGTAGGAGTACATGGTGGGTTGTCTCATTGCAGCCGTCCTCAGGAACTGAGTTCTGTGTTTGTGATCCATGAAACAGTTACTACCACGCATAGGGCCCGAAACCAATGGACCCTCTCGGCTTCTTAACCACCCTTGTTCTCTGTCCAGGAGTTGCAAGTAGTTTCTGGTGTTTGTAGTATGCTGGGGGCCGCACGCAACGCTGACCTTAGGGGTGGGTTGTGTTGTGGTAGGCACCGTGGCCTGTGTACCGATTCGCCTGCTTGGTGTCTCGGGAACCCTGCACACATCGCTCGGGCTGTATGGGAAACCTCGGCCGGACTCCTGCGGATGGAACCCGAATAGGCGATAAACCTGGACTAGGGACTTGAGTGTTTAGGTAGGCCGTGGCCGACACCCACGTTGGGCTTCCGCTTGAAGGTTGCCGAGTACATGTCGTGTAAGCGGCGGTAAGTGGTGAGAGCGTGTGTGACGAAGTACACCCCTGCAGGGTTAATATGATCTATTCGAATAGCCGTGTCCACAGTAAAGGACTTCTGGGTTGCCTATATCAGTTCATAGACAAGTGAAAGTGGATACTCTAAAATGCGCAAGATAAGCGTGAGTGCTATGGATGGCGTTCTCGTAGGGAGACGGGAGCGGGTCCATAGTGGTGTATTGATATGATGAATATGTGGACTCGTGCGCGCCACCTCAAAAGAGTTACTTGCAGTCGTAGTTCAGGATAGCCATCGAGTCAAAGCTGGCTTGCTACAGTCAAACTCCACCACCCCTTTGTTGATAATGATGCATATGTAGTTAGTTCTGATGTAAGTCTTGCTGAGTACGTTTGTACTCACGTTTGCTTATTTTATGTTTTGCAGAGAGACGTCAGTCTCGATAGTAGTTCCGCTTGGACTTCGACGTTTAGCTTGTTACCTCAGCTACGATCTTGTGCCCTCGGTACTCAGACATGTTTAGCTTCCGCTTGTGCTTTGACTTGTATGCTCTGAGTGTTGGGTCATGAGACCCATGTTTGTAATATCTCGCTCCTCGGAGCCTAATGAATAAATATTTGAGTCGTAGAGATATGTTGTGATGCCATGTTGTACTTACACATATTGAGCATATTGTGTGTATGTTTGAAATGCTTGGTATGTGTGGGATCCGACAAACTAGTGGTTTATCCTTAGCAGCCTCTCATATGGGGAAATGTAGTCTCGTGTTTCTGAGCGATAGTAGTCCGCTACAGCCCGGTTCACCGGAGTCCTGCTAGCCCAGCACTACTGCTTGGACACTTGACTGGCCGGCATGTGTTTCACTTCGTTCCTATGTCTGTCCCCTCGGGGAAATGTCACGCGGTGTTATTCGGAGTCCTGCCTAGCCTGCTACAGCCCGGGATACCGGAGTCCTGTTAGCCCAGTGCTACAGCCCGAATTTATACGTTGATGACCGACATGCTCGATGTGATTCATGTATGCCTGTCCCCATAGGTTAGCGCCGCTTTGGGTTCACGACTAGCCATGTCGGCCCGGGTTCTTTATCATCTTGATGCTAGCGACATTGTTATATACGTGAGCCAAAAGACGCAAACGGTCCCGGGCCATGGTAAGGCGACACCCGTGGGAATACCGTGCGTGAGGCCGCAAAGTGATATGAGGTGTTACCGGCTAGGTCGATGTGATTTGGAATCGGGGTCCTGACAATATGGTCAGAGGTTGTCGAATGTCACCCTCAAGTCTTCTACTAGAGTTCCGACGTGTTTGGTCTTGACGACCACATCGTCTACGTATGCCTCTACTGTTTTGCCTATCTGGGTAGCCAGACATGTTTGAATCATGCGCTGATATGTTGCGCCGGCGATTTTGAGTCCAAAGGGCATAGTGTTGAAGCAGAATGGCCCATATGGAGTAATGAATGCCGTTGCGGCCTGATCTTTTTCCGCCATCTTGATTTGATGGTATCGGGAGTATGCGTCGAGGAAGCACAATGAATCGTGCCCTGCGGTAGCATAGTGAGGGGGAAAGGGTCCTTTGGACAGGCCTTGTTAAGGTCTTTAAAATCGACGCAGAGGCCCCAGGATTTTTCCTTTTTTGGTACCATTACTAGATTGGCTAGCCAGTCCGGATGTTTTATATCTCTGATGAATCCGACTTCTAAGAGTTTGGCTAGCTCCTCTCCCATTGCCTGTCTTTTGGGTTCGGAAAATCGCCGAAGAGCTTGTTTGACTGGCTTGAATCCTTTTAGGATATTTAGGCTGTGCTCTGCCAGCCTGCGTGGGATTCCTGGCATATCTGAAGGGTCCTGCAAAAATGTCCCAATTTTCGAAGGAATTCTCGTAGTCTTGACCCGACATCAGGACTTAATTGTGCCCCAATGGAGGCCGTCTTTGTGGGGTCCGTTGGATGGACCTGAAATTTGACTATTTCGTCTGCTGGTTTAAAAGAGGTGGACTTGGACCTCTTATCGAGTATCACATCGTCCCTATCCACCGTGGAGCGCAGCGTAGTTAGTTCCTCTGCCGCTAGGGCTTCGGACAATGCCTCTAGGGCCAGTGCGGCTGTCTTATTTTCAGCGCGGAGTGCTGTATCTGGATCACTGGCGAGAGTGATTATCCCATTGGGTCCGGGCATTTTGAGCTTCATGTACCCGTAGTGGGGTATAGCTTGGAAGATTGTGAATGCCTCTTGCCCTAACAAAGCGTGATATCCGCTGCCGAATGGGGCCACTTGGAACGTGACCTCCTCGGACCTGTAATTCTCCGGTGAGCGAACACTACATCTAGTGTGATTTTTCCCGTGCAGCGTACTTCTCGACTAGGGATTATCCTCACGAAGGTTGTGCTGCTTCGCTCAATGCGGCTCCAGTCAATTTCCATTTTTGAAGGGTTTCCTCATAGATGAGGTTTAATCCACTGCCGCCATCCATGAGTACCTTAGTATGACGGAAACCGTCCACTATCGGACCGAGGACCAATGCGGCTGGTGCTCTAGCTGTTCGGAATTTAGGTTCGTCGCTGGCGTTGAAGGTGATAGCCGTGTCGCTCCATGGATTTGTTGTTGCTACTTGGTAGACTTCGGCGAGGCTGCGGATTGTTCGTTTTCGCATGTTGTTTGATGCGAAAGTCTCGAAGACTGTTAACACCGTACTGGTGTTGCTGGGCTGGGATTCCGAAGCTAGAAGCTCTTCGCCACTTTTGGCCACCTGCCGTAGTATCCAACATGCTCGAAGGCTATGAGTTGGAGTGGCGCCCTCTGTGCTATGAATTTTGCAGGGTCCGTTTAGCCAACCCTCCAGTACGGTTCCGTACCCTTTGCAGGGTTTTGGTTTTTTGGTATTTAACCCAGGTGCTTGATAACGATGCACCCTTTTGTTTCGGACTAGGGATGTATTCGTGGCCAGATTATCCCAAAATTTACTTTCGGTTTTCCAGGCGCTCTCCATCGCACAGTACTTTTGTACTATGGTCACCAAGTCAGCAAAGCGTGTAATCTCGCGACGACTTATGGCGTTTAGGATTCCCTTGTCCGTGCAATTATTGCAGAAGATTGGGATTGCGTCCTCCTCTCGGCAGTCCTTTATCCTGTTCATAACCAGGAGGAATCTGGCCCAGTAATGATGTACTGTTTCGGCGGGCTCTTGCGAATTCGAGAGAGATCGCTAATGTTTGGGTGGGTGGGTGGTACTAAATCCGGAACCCCGTCTAATTTAGGACTCAGGGGCCGAGAAGTTTCCGAACTCGAAAGTTTGGATTTTGGAGTGTTATCCAGTGAGTCCGACCCGCCGCCTGACTTTAGGTTCAGGGCTTGATCGACATCCGTTCCTCCGCGGGAATCCGGCATGGAGGGATCGGTAATCCGGACGTAACTAGTCCTTAAGATAGAAGAAGAATCGCCGCATTGCTCCTCTATCACAGCAATATGATGGGTAGCCTAGGGAGAGTTGATCTCTCTCAGATCGGTTTTAGGCCCGATCCGGTCGTAGTCTATGGCGACTCCCAGGGCGGCGATTCGATCCAAGAGCTCGTTTACGGAGGAGAGCTCGATCGGATCTAATTGTTCGGCAAGTTCTGAATTGACATGAAGATTGGTTTCGATGACTCGAGAGGTCATTGTCGGCGCGGTGGCCGGACTGGCGGTCATAAGAAAACCACCCAGCCGAAGAGTCTGGCCAGCGGCCAAGGCTCCTTTGGCGATAGTATCGTCTTTAAAGACGAGATGAGGCATCCTACCTGATGGCGACGACACAGGAACTCTCAATGAAAGCACCAATGTCGGTGTCAAACCGGCGGATCTCGGGTAGGGGGTCTGAATCGTGCGTCTAGGCGGATGGTAACAGGAGACAAGGGACACGATGTTTTACCCAGGTTCGGGCCATCTTGATGGAGGTAAAACCCTACGTCCTTCTTGATTAATATTGATGATGTGTGTTACAAGAGTGGATCTACCACGAGATCAAAGAGGCTAAACCCTATAAGCTAGCCTATGGTATGATTGTTGTTCGTCCTATGGACTAAAGCCATCCGGTTTATATAGACACCGGAGAGGCCTAGGGTTACACAAAGTCGGTTACAAAGGTAGGAGATCTACATATCCGTATCGCCAAGCTTGCCTTCCACGCCAAGGAAAGTCCCATCCGGACACGGGACGAAGTCTTCAATCTTGTATCTTCATAGTCTTGGAGTCCGGCCGATGATGATAGTTCGGCTATCCGGACACTCCCTAGTCCGGAACTCCCTCACCTTCCTCACTGGTTCCACCTCTGGCCACTTTGTGAACTTGTCGATTGCAATGTACAAGTACTCAAAGCCCCCGACAGAATGGGGGAAAGGGCCAAGTATGTCGAGCCCCCAGACCGAGAATGGCCAGGAGAGAGGGATCGTTTGAAGGGCTTGAGCTGGTTGATGAAGCTTCTTTGAATGGAACGGACATGCTTCACACTTGGTTACAAGTGTCGTCGCATCCTGGAGGGCGGTGGGCCAGAAGAAACCTTGCCGGAACGCCTTGCCAGCAAGGGCCCACCCTATGTGGGAGCCACATATGCCTCCATGTATCTCTGCCAACAGCTCCAGTCCTTCCTCCCGGGGGATGCACTTCAATTTCACACTGTTCGGCCTTCTCCTGTACAGGACGTCATCGACGAACTGGTACTGGGTAGACCAACGGGCTACTTTTTCCGCTTCTTCCTGCTCCTGAGGAAGTTCCCCTGTTTGGAGGAATCAGACAGTATGTTGCGCCCACGCCGGAGCCTGGGGCTCGACGGCAAGGACCAAAGGCATTTCCTCTGCCATGGGAGCGGCTGTCTCCACGGCCAGGGCTTGACGCCCTGCCGGAGCCAGTTGCTCTTTGGCAGGCTCAGCGTCCACGACAAAGATCTCTTGCCGGCAGCCCCAGGGGGCTCGGCGGGAAAGTACTTGCCGGGACCTGATTTCCTCCGCTTGTTCCGCCCCGTTGATGGTGCGACGGATGGCTGAGTTAACCGGAGCAAAGAGGTACCTGGTTCCACAGGTAGCTTGAATGCAGCACGCTTCAATAGGTAATCGGCGATGTCGTTATCCGCTCGGGAAACGTGCTCCACTTGGATACTGTTGGGGATATTACTACTGGGTATAAACCGGCCAGGACAGGCCGGGTTAACTTCGTCAGTAGTTGAGTATGTTAAAGCCCAAGTAGGCAGATGAGGGCTCCAGGCCCATAGCCGGTTCAAGGCCTGTAGCCGTAAACCGGCGTCAGTATGTAACTTGTATTGTAAGTTAGGAATAGTAGAGACCGAGCCGGATACATCTATGAACCGGCGTTGGGACTCTGTGAACCGACGGGCGCCACCCATGTATATAAGGGGACGACCCGGCGGCGGTTCAAGGACAACAGAAAACAACTCGAGACTTAGGCAAAGCTTGTTGGCTCCCTAGTCATCGAAACCCAATCAATTCCATCACAACTACACGTAGGCTTTTACCTTCATCGAAGGGGCCGAACTAGTATAAACACTTTTGCGTCCTTGTGTCCGCTTTAACCCCTTCAAGTTAACCCGTAGCGATGGCTCCATGACTAAGTCCTTTCATGAGGACATCTGCCGTGACAGAACCACGATAGTTGGCACCCACAGTGGGGCTATCGCGCGATGGTTTCAAGTTCTTGGAGGGCAACTTCGAAGGACTCAAGGGCTATGCTGTGGGCCGGATGACCAAGGGTCGTCGCGGCAAGCTCTACATCGACGATGCTGGGTGGGGCCCCGAGGCCGGCTCAATTGTGTACGGGTACCGGGTCCCCTTAGGTGGCATACACGTCTTCATCGGCAAGATCGGTGAACCGGGCCCTGAGCCGAACATCTGCACCGACCTCATCGAAACGGCTCAGCGTGCGAGATCTGCCCAGGTTAAACCGGCCGTGAAGCGTGCCTTCATGGGAGTCATCCACGGAGGAGAATATGAGGATGGACCGGAGTCGGGTAGCGAGACCGTCGTTTATTCCGGCGACGAATCCTCAACCGGAGAAATCGAATCATTGTATCAGCTACAAGATGGCCGGATTGGGGGCTGTTCCGATGGCGACAGTATTCTGGATCCCTCTGATCCGCCCAACCGGGTTGGAATATTCGTGGCCAGTACACAGGCGGCGGTCCACTCTTCAACCGCAGCAGTGATGATCTCCGGGTCAGCAGCGGCGACGGCTGCCGGGGCAGGAGGCCCTGTGCACCCACCCGCTCAAGTTTTATCTGATCTGTTTGATGCGTTGGCTGTGCTTATGGCGGAGGCTAACCCCGCGGATCAGGACACCCACAACGCGGAAATTGCAAAGGTGAGGGAACAGATCACTCAGGCCAAGGCCGACCTAGCAGCCGAGAATAACAGGATGGTCGCAGAGCGGGCCGCTTTGGATGCGCAGGCCTATAGGCTCATGCTGGATCAGACCGCGTCGCATGAAGTTCTGAAGAGGAAGCATCGGTCTCGCCTGCCTACGGTTTTCGACGCCAGAAACTTCTTTAACACCCCAGAATCAGGAACTAGTAACCCGCCGGTGATAAACCGGGCGGAGGCACCTAGGCCGGGTGCACTGGTTCAGCCTCACCTGAGGGAGCCGCCTCGACAGAACAATGTCGTGCCTCAGCCTGTCCAGACACCTCCAGGTCATTATTCCAATCCAATGGACAATCTTGTCGCCGCCGCTTCACGACTAGAGCCATCCCGATTGAAGGTGATTCTCCGCAGGCGGTGGAGACGTGCCGGGCTAAGGAGCTTCTTCGGACAGCCTTGATTCAACAGGAAGCATATTCATACAGCCGTGAACGAATTCATTCCACCCCCCGTCCGAGCCGGAGTTACAACAGGCGTATGGATGAACCGGCCGTATCCAGTAATGCACGGAACGGTGAAGCGCCCCGTGGCAATAACCCGATAGGTGATGCTCAGGAAGTTGTGGACCGGGCCCGAGCGCGCAGGGACACCGAGTTAGCGGCACAGCATGAGGCTCGTCAGCTTACGCCGGTTCGTCCAACCACCTCGGTTGAGCCAGGAGTTACTTCTAGTTCTTTGGGAGTGCCTTATCTTGTCCCCGCTTTACGCAATGTGCGCGTGCCCAAGGATTTCAAGGGCCCGCGCAAGGTGCTAAATTACACTGCCGATTTGTCTCTAGAAACATGGGTGGAGAGCTATGAGATGGCCATGGAGATGCTTGACGTGGATGAGGCGGCGAAAAGTAAGTATTTCACCATGATGCTTGAAGGACAGCCCGTATTTGGCTAAAGAGCTTACCGGCTAATTCTATCAGTTCATGGGCCCAGTTGCGAGCCCGGTTTATCCAGAATTTCAAGGATACATGTAAGCAGCCCATGTCGATAGTGGACTTAGCGGCCTGTGTCCAGGAGGAAGGAGAGTCAACAACCCGCTGGGTGCGCCGAGTCTCGGAAATTTTGCACTCATCAGACCGTATCAACGCCGATTCCGCGGTTATAACCTTGGAAAGCAACTGCCGGTTTAAGCCTCTGAAGTTGAAATTGGGACGGATGAAGCGCCATTGTAACGATATGGGGACCCTCATGACTGCGTTAGTGAAGTATGCTGATTCTGATAGTACCAAGGATCCCGAGTCTGATGATGACAAGACAGGGAAGGGAAAGAAGAGCAGCAGCTCCAAATGGCAGCGACACAACATGGCCGGTAATGGAAACGGAGGTAAACGTAAAGCGGATAGTAGCATGGACTTCGTGGCTAATAATAGCGCGCAGGACAAGGGCCAGCGACGAAATGGTAAACCGTCGAATCGCGGTGGAGCTCCAAATCCTAACCCGGACCACTTGACCTATCTGTTAAACCAGCCCTATCAAAAGCACGAGACGAAGGAGATGCCAGCCAACCACCTTTGGAAGGATTGTTACATCATGCAGGAATTCAAGAATTCTAATGCTTTCCGATATGATCATGGATCAGGTGGTGGTTCAGGATCCGGATTCCAGGGGCCGGGTCATGGTGGAGGAAATTCCGGTTCAGGCTTCAATAGTAATCAAGGTGGACATATCAATCAAAATAATAAGAATAGCTAGGGTGGTTACAACCAGCAACAGCAGCAGTCGGGCTATCAGGGCAATCCAAAGCAGTTGAACAGTGGGCAATATCATGTGTTCACCACTAGCTTGGATAAGCGAGACCGGAAGCTTCACAAGCGAGCGGTAAATTCTGCTGAACCGGCCGTGCCTCGTTATTTACGCTGGTATGAACAGCCAATCATATGGAGCAGAGAGGATCACCCTCCCCGGGTTGACAATCTTGGTCAGCTAGCGTTGGTGGTGGCACCTCAGGTGGGAGGTTAAAATTCACCAAGGTGCTCATGGATGGAGGGAGCAGTATTAATATCCTATACTATGAGACCTTCCGCCATATGGGGCTAACATATAAGAATCTTAAACCGTCCAATACAGTATTCCATGGTGTGGTGCCCGGTAAGTCAGCATATCCTGTTGGCAAGATAGCTCTGGAAGTGGCCTTTGGAGACGATCATGATTCCAGGTCAGAGACATTGACTTTTGAGGTGGTGAAGATCCGGAGCCCATATCACGCCCTATTTGGGCGGCCGGCTTATGCCAAATTTATGGCACGGCCCTGTTATATTTACTTGCAGCTCAAGATGCCGTGTCACAAGGGAACAATAATTTTTCATGGAAGTCGCAAGATTGCTTTGGAGTGTGAAGAAGGCAATGCGTCCTATGCAGAGTCGGTTTGTGCAACGAAAGAGTTGAAATACTACAAGGATAATGTTGATCTAGCGGGCATGACTCCATTCAAGAAGCCAACTACAGAGCATGATCCGGCCCAAAATTTCAAATCGGCAGCTGAGACTAAGCTTGTTGACTTCGTACATGGCGATTCGTCCAAGCACTTCAGTATCAGTACCAACTTGGATCCGAAATAGGAAAGCGCGCTCATCGAGTTCATTCATGAGAATCGGGACATTTTTGCATGGAAGCCTTCTGACATGCCAGGTATACCGAGGGAACTCACTGAGCACACTCTTAATGTCGATCCTAAGTACAAACCCGTGAAGCAGTTTCTCTGCCGGTTTAACGAAGAAAGGCGCAAAGCTATTGGAGAGGAGGTGGCCATGCTCTTAGCGGCTGGTTTTCTTGTCGAAGTTTTCCATCCTGAATGGCTGGCTAATCCGGTGCTGGAGAAAAACGGCTCCTGGCGCATGTGTGTGGATTACACAGATCTTAACAAGGCTTGTCCAGCAGATCCTTTTGCCCTCCCCCGCATCGATCAGATTATTGATGCTACTTCAGGTTGTGAGCATTTGAGTTTTCTGGATGCATATTCTGGTTATCATCAGATCAAGATGGCAGTTAAGGACCAAGAGAAGACGACGTTCATAACTCCCTTTGGAGCCTTCTGCTATGTATCTATGCCTTTTGGGCTCCAGGCCTGTGCAACTTATCAACGGTGTGTACAGAATTGCCTTCATAAGCAGATTGGCCGTAATGTACATGCCTATGTGGATGATATTGTGGTTAAGTCAAGGGAGAAGGAGACTCTGGTTGACGATTTGAAGGAAACCTTTGATAACCTGCAGACATACAAGATGATGCTCAACCCGACCAAGTGTGTTTTTGGTGTACCGGCAGGCAAGTTATTGGGTTTTCTGGTATCCGACATGGTAATTGAGGCTAATCCAGGGAAGATCACAGCTATCACCTCCCTGGCTAAACCGAAGTGTATCAATGACGTTCAACGCTTGGCAGGCCGGATTGCCGCGTTGAGCCGGTTTATCAGCCGCCTCGGTGAGAAGGCGATCCCTTTGTATCAGATGCTGAAGAAAACAGATCAATTCGTCTGGAGTTCGGCTGCTGATAAAGCATTTGAGGATTCAAAGCAGCAGCTAGCCAATCCGCCTATTCTTGCCGCTCCGATTGACAAGGAACCATTGCTACTATATGTGGCAGCTAATGCTCGTGCAGTCAGCATAGCTATTGTGGTGGAGCGCAAGGAGGCGGGCAAGGAATATCCGGTTCAGCGTCCGGTTTACTATATCAGCGAGGTGTTTATTGAGTCCAAGCAAAGGTACCCGCATTGGCAAAAGCTGGTGTATGGAGTTTTCATGGCAAGTCGGAAGCTTAAGCAATACTTCCAGGGACATCCCATCACAGTGGTCAGCTCTTCTCCTTTGGGAGATATAATTCAGAACAGGGAGGCAACTGGCCGGATCGCCAAGTGGGCTATAGAGCTTGGGCCAAAAGGACTGAAATATGTGCCTCGAACGGCGGTCAAATCTCAAGCACTTGTAGATTTCATCAATGATTGGACGGAGCTACAAGCACCTGAAGAAAAGCCGGATCACACCTATTGGACTATTCATTTTGATGGGTCCAGGCAATTGGAGGGCTCGGGGGCTGGAGTCGTGTTAACTTCCCCACGAGGTGATAAGTTCTGTTACGTTCTCCGCTTAATGTTCCCTTGTACTAACAATGCAGCTGAGTATGAAGCTTTACTCCATGGTCTCCAGATGGCTAAGGAGATGAATCTCAGCTGAGTTAAGTGCTTCGGTGACTCGGACCTGCTGGCTCAACAAGTATCTGGCACTTGGGATTCCAAGGATCTGCTCATGGCAGCATATCGTCGTGAGGTGGATATTGTTGCAAGTCACTTCAAAGGGTATCAGGTGGATCACGTGGATAGACGGAAGAAGAAGCCGCGGACGCTTTAAGCCGGCTGGGCTCTCAACGTAAACCGGTCCCGCCTAATGTCTTCTTGGATGTTCTGCATAACCCGTCTGTCAAGCTCCTTGGCGAAGAGGATTTGGCTGTTCCTGATCCGAAGGCTCAGTTGGTGGAGCCTCTGCATGTCATTTTAGATTAGACGGTTCCTTATCTTGCGTACATGTACCGGGGCGAGTTACCAGAGGATGAGACTCTGGCCAGGCAGATAATCCGGCGATCCAAGTCCATGACTATTCTCAATGGCGAGTTGCATCATTGCAGTGTGTCAGGGGCGTTTCAACGATGTGTGTCTCCTGAGGAAGGATGTGAAATCTTGCGTGAAATCCACGAAGGGGATTGTGGTCACCACGCCGGTTCAAAGTCTTTGGTGGCTAAGGCGTTTCGTCACGACTTCTATTGGTTGACTGCTCATGCTGATGCGGAGGACCTGGTTAGGCGATGTGATGGCTGTCAGAAGTTCTCAAGACGCGCTCATGTGCCAGCTCAAGAATTGAGGATGATTCCAATTACATGGCCGTTTGCGACTTGGGGGCTGGATATGGTGGGGCCTTTCAAAAGGTCCAAGGACAAGAAGAACCACCTTTTGGTGGCATTGACAAGTTTACAAAGTGGGTGGAGGCGGAACCCGTCAGCAAGTGTGATGCAGCCACGGCGGTTCAATTCATCAAAAAGGTGATTTTACGGTTTGGCTTTCCACACAGCATCATTACTGATAATGGTACCAACCTATCCAAGGGTGCTATGCAGGAGTTCTATGAATGTGAGCACATCCGGCTTGACGTTTCATTAGTGGCTCACCCACAGTCCAATGGCCAAGCAGAGAGGGCTAACCAAGAGATCTTACGAGGTATCAAACCCCGGCTTATGGTTCCTTTGCAGCGGACACCGGGTTGTTGGGTTGAGGACTTACCATCTGTATTATGCAACATCAATACTAAGCCCAACAGATCGACAGGATACACACCGTTCTTCATGGTCTACAAAGAGGAGGCGGTTCTCCCCAGTGATATCCGTCATTATTCACCTCGTGTAGCAGTTTATGTCGAAGCGGACAACGAGGTAGCAAGGCAAGACGCTTTGGACCTGTTGGATGAGGAGCGTGACATCGCAGCTGCCCGTTCGGCGATTTACCAACAGGATCTTCGTCACTATCACAGTCGCCGAGTTAGAACCAGAACCTTTCAAGAAGAAGATTTGGTGCTCCGGCTCATCCAAGACCAGACTGATATGCACAAGCTATCCCCAGTTTGGGAGGGACCTTTCGTGGTCAGCAAGAATCTGCACAATGGGTCATACTATCTGATCGATATTCGAGAGCATAAAGACTCACGTACATCAGAGGAGGAGACCAACAGGCCGTGGAACATAGCTCATCTTCGTCCCTTACTATACTTGAGCCATAGGCTCTACTTATGTACATATTATGACAATGTATATATTATGATCAATACAATAAACCGGAGCCTTAGCTAAAGCGGGGTCTCTGTTATTTTTACATCATGTGTGGTTACACGGAGTTTTTATCTTAAAGCGGCCTCCGGTTTGCCCCTTGAGTTAGCTTTTTCAACAAGCTTTATATCATATCACTTGAGGGCTTGGTCGTGTCCGAACCAATGCAACACCTTTTGATAGGCGTAAAGCGATTGTAATCACTTGGGGACTTGGTCACGTCTCGAACCACCACGCCTCTTGATCGGCCTAAGGCCACAGAATCACTTGGGGCTTTGGTCGAACCCAACCATTGCTACACCTCTTGATCGGGCGTAACGCCACCGCATCATTTGGGGACCTGGCTGACTTGAACCATAGCTACGCCTTATCGGGGCTTGGTCGTGTCCGACCATGGTAATGCCACTTGATCGGCTCAACAGCCTCTTTTTGCAAATAATTCTATCTTTGTCTTTGCTTGAAATTTGTTTCTCTTGTTGCATATTTCTCTTGTTGTGTTTTTAAACCGACAATTATTAAACCGGTTCGATTGTTAGTTGATGGAATACGGTCTACTCTTAATCTGGAGACTCTTTGCCCGGTTTGATTTTTTGATAACATCCTATTATGGAGTAACACTGGTGTTCATCGTAACCCGGAACGGTTTATCTGGTAAACCGACCCTATATACACAGGAGCTGTTTTCTCCTCCAGCAGAGTGGGTTTCTTACAACTCCGCTTCAAGATTGGCCCAACCAACTTCATGCCTACGATGGCAGGTATCATATATTCCCATATTTGATCATATGTTTAAATCTAAGATATTATCTTTGATTTTATATACATAGATATTATGACCCGCCTGGTGATACAACCACAGCGGCGTTTTAAGATTTTTGCTGCAGACAACAGTTTAAGATTGATGGTTCAACGGAAGCATAAGTTCCAATAAGTATGCACGAAGGCATATCAACACGAGGTGTGGCAGCTAGTCTATTACAAGGCAACACGGTGCCCAGATAAGATAATTGTTTTTCTGCATAACATAAAGGAGCAGTAATGTAAACCGGCTTCCGGTTCATGCTTGGTCGCCAGCTTGGCCTGATGGTTGCGGGTCATCCTGCGCCGCTTCAACTTCTGCTTCCCTACCCAGCGGCTGGAAATCAACAGTTGTCCAGTCGATTCCCATTAATGCTTGAAATACAGCTTCATCATTGATCAGCAATGACGGTTCAATGTCAGGAGCGTAAGTATGCTTACGGATTGGAGGTATAAGGTTATCCACTTCAGGAATTGGTGCAGCCACTCGTTAGTTTTCGGCATCATATTGGGCTTGATAGTGAGACAGATTTGCCTCTTCAGCCAATGGACAAGCCAAAGGGCGCACTTCCCGGTTTATAGCTCGGAGATCCTGTTCGCTGAATTCTGTCCCGTCTTCCTTCAAGCTTGGGAAGCCCTGGGCCACTTCAACAGGATCAAAATCCGGCACCCATGCTTTGGCCCGGATTAAGGCGTTTATGGCACCAGTTCTAGCAGCAGATTTCTTTAACTCTTCAACCCGGGCAGGAAGCATTGACAACCTTTCAATAGTGTCCTGGATCAAGGTCGGCGCCGGGTTGTTGTGAGAAGCAGTGCTGATGATCCGTTGTGCACCAGTATACAGTTGTTCTATCAATATATAAGCGGCTTTCAATTTCTTGCGCACATCTGACCCCAAGTGGCCAATACGTGTCCCTGTATCATTCAAAGGGTTAATAAACCGGCAATTACATGAGAAGGCCTCATTACATCAGGAATCAAGAAAGCTTACCAAAGACAGCAGCAGTCATGGCATGCACTTGCTGATTTACACTAGTCAATTCATCCACCACCGGTTTGAGTGCAGCCTCAGACTTCTCTGCTCGTTGAGTTAAAGCGGCTTTTTCAGTGGCCCAATCCGCCCGCTCCTTGTTGAAACCCTCTTTAAGCTTTTCCATGACGCTTAAAGCGCTGGTTAATTCATTTTTTGCATTGGAGGTTTCAGCTTGCTGGGACTTCAGGTTTTCTTGAAGATCGGCGATTTGACTTTCTTTCTTGCTCAGACCAGCCGGCATACAGATAATCATTTCATAAAGATTACGGTGCAGAGTTGAAGTACCAACCACATAACAAGTTATGTCCTTGGTACTTGGGGGATAATGCATATTTTCTTTTCATCCTACAAATTCTATATAAGTCCCAAGCTCAATACAAGTATTCAACTTGGCACTTAGGGGCTAATGCCTATTTGCTCTGTCTTTTAGTGACACTGGAGCTCTTACTGTATAAAGTCCCGGTTTAACTACATTAAGTTGAACCGGCCCTTGGGGCTACATTCTCAAAGTACAATGGCATTAAAGTTCATGTTGAAAAGTCCCGGTTTAAAGTTGATATTTTAAAACCGCTACTTGGGGGCTATTGGAGTTGATGATTGAAATATACAAGCAGAGAGTCATATGGAATTTACCTCATATTTGTCCTTCATCATATTTACTGCATCGGCTTCATAATCACGGCTGGTATATAGCCGATTAAGATAGCCGGAACGAAGATCTTGGGGGTTCAGAGCGGCATAAGTAGCCAAATCGGCATTCCATTTGCCTTTACCAAATGCAGCAAATTCATCTTTGGCAGTGTGCTTAGACAAAGCGGCATGATTGCCTGGCTCGAAATGACCAAAGCCAGTAATAAAAACGTAATCATCTTTGGCTTCACCGGTCCACACTGGGGTCGCCGGTTTATTAGTATGCTTTGATGGGCTCGCTGTTTTGTCAGTCTGAACAGGACTCATGGGCTTGTTCAAAGGGCCTGTGGCATCAACATGTGCCTCTTCAATAGTAACATCATGATCTTGCAATGGTGGGTCGTTCAACATATCATCGTGGATGTGTTCTTCGGGATCTGGTATTTTGTCCGGTTCAGGAGCGTCGTTTTCTTTTGCCGCTTTTATCCAGACGAGCTTTCTTGCTTGGCCTAGGCTTGGCCCTAAAAGGAAAAAGACGGATCAGTCCAGTGAATATTGAAAGTGATATATCAAACAACATTATAAGGAATAAGGCTCACCCAAGCACCATTTTGAGTGGTGGTAGCTGGGTGGCTGACGACTCGCCGGAAGAAGAATGGGAAGTGCCCTGATAATCGGAGTTAGATGGATTAAGAGGTTGACGAAAACAACCCGCTTTAGGATAAGCATTGACGAAAAAGTTAGAGACCTCTGAAAGGCGTTTCCGAACCGGACTGTTCGGTAAACCGGCGGAGGTAACTACCTGGCCGCTGTGCCGGGTTGTGCAGCGAGCTTCATGCTGTTGTGTCTTCATAAGAAAGTTTTGGTCCAAATAAGCAAGAGGATGAGAAAATTTAACTTTCCGGTTTGCCCGACGGATTTTTACTGAAGGTAAAGGGTTTGAATCGGAAGAAAGAGTGATTACCTCTACAACATCAGCGTGACTGACTTCAGCATCATCCTGGCAATAATCATTATCAATAAGGCGTGTGAAAAAAAACCAAGTGAGTCAAGCTCTACCTCAAGGTCCGGATTACCCACATCATCGTCAGCTGGTGGATCGGAGGAGGCAGTGGTTCTCCTTCTATGGGCCAGTTTCTTCACGACTCTGGTCTTAGGCCGGGTTGTTTTCTCCGATTTCTCTTGTGGAGGCTTCTTGCACCAAAATGGATCATCACCCTGTTTGAAAGATGTTAATGTCAACAAAGAATGCTTAAACATAGTCAGATTTCATGAAAGCATAAGATATGAGTCTTACGGCTGGCGGTTTGTTAATGGCAGAAAAGGGAGGCAGGCCGGTTTGTGCGCAAGCAGCTTCCGGTTCATTTAACATCCTCTTAACAGCCTCAGTAACTTCGTCGTCTGTCAGCTGGATCTCAATATGCCGTAGAGGGTCTTTTACATCTTCTGTGTATTTGCACATCAAACCGGAGTGCAGGCTTAAGGGCAGTATACTCCAAGATATCCAGCAGTGAGCAAGGTCAACTCCTGTCAACCCGTTAGCCATGAAGGCTCGGAGCTTGGATAATTGAGGAGCATATTTGCTTCCCTCCTTAGCAGTCAATCTCTGAGGAAAGGGATGTGTGTTGCTTAGCCGCTCCGGATGGCAACCCGGCAAGGGATTTTCTCCATCAGGAGAGGTAGCTTTGCAGTAAAACCATGTTGAATCCCACTCTTTGGGATGACTGTGCAGTTTGGCGTGAGGGTAAGTGACCTCTTTCCTTTTTTGAATCGCCATACCGCCTAACTCGGTGTTGGGACCACAAGAAATTCAAAAGGCGGTTTAGATGGAAGCAATCCTGAATAATTCAATCAGGGCTCCTCTTGAAAGAACACCTCACAGAGCACTTGAAAGTGACAGATGTTAGTTACGGAGTTGGGGCCAATATCTTGTGGACGCAGTTGGAAGTTGGCCAAGACATCCTGATAAAACTTTGAACTGGGCGGACTGAAGCCCTGTGCTAGATGGTCAAGAAAACAACAACCTCTCCATCTTTGGGTTCGAGGACATTCCGGCCAGGGACCCTCCGATGAATGACATATTTTTTCCTAAAGCGCCCGGTGTTGACTAGGTTATCCAGCTTGAGTCTCGGTCACTCGAGAAGGGACCCAGTTGCACTCAGACACTTGCTTGGCCATGGTGCAATCTGCAAATCAGTAATACCGGTTCAAGAATATGTTGGAAGGGTATACATTCATGCATTCATTGCTAAACCGGAAGCAGTTAGTTATAAACCGGAGTTCTCCAAGGTGGCAATACTTAGCTACAGAATACTGGCGGTTCAACAAGGGGACTAATGGTATATACCGAGTTATCAATTTTTCTACAAAGTTAAGCCGCCTGGTCTAAAATATTGAAGAGTCAAGATTGCGGATGAGTAGGTGTGCGAAAACAGGTTTCACAAAATTACATCATAGTTTTGGATCTGGAACATGTTCAGAAAAAGAGATAAATATTCAAGGTCCAAAGGGGAGCAGATGCTGAATCAATGAGCAAGGATACAGAGAGATCTATGGCTTTGAGATGCGCAAGTGACGACGGATGCTAAAAACTACCGCTACGCAGAACAAAGATTTACAGACTTGTCTAAGATTTATCATATGAACAAGAAACAAGCAATGAACACTGAAGAACATGGAACCCCTAGAACAGGTCTATGGTGAAAAGATAGAAGACTTACCAGAGCTGAGGAAGAAACGGAAGATCGCCGCGATGCTGTGGTGTATTCAGGGTGATGCAGCGGCCAAGGTTGGTGCAGAAGTCGACGGCGGCAGCGGAGCTCCGAATCTGGGCGACGCGAGGAAGACGAAGCAGGAGGGCACGAAGGGGAAAAAGAAATTACCCTTCGGTCTTATTTATAAAGCAAGGGACATGTGTCAGGCGCAAAAATCAAGGGGCGCGAGTTTGGAAACGGAGCTGTCGCCTCGATTGTCGCAGATCTATTAAACAAAAAAGGTATCGTGGATAGCTTTTATGACAGGTGACGTCACGCCGGTTTACGACGACCAGAGAAGATGACATCATGGCGGTTCACCAGACTACACAAAGATGCTGAAGATGAAGTTTTTTGCTAAGGATTGACATGAACCTATTCAAATCAATCTAGGGCCTAATGTTGGGGATATTACTACTGGGTATAAACCGGCCAGGACAGGCCGTGTTAACTTCGTCAGTAGTTGAGTATGTTAAAGCCCAAGTAGGCAGATGAGGGCTCTGTGCCCATAGCCGGTTCAAGGCTCAGAGTAAATCAAGGCCAAGATGTAACTTGTATTGTAAGTTAGGAATAGTAGAGACCGAGCCGGATACATCTATGAACCGGCGTTGGGACTCTATGAACCGACAGGCGCCACCCATGTATATAAGGGGACGACCCGGCGGCGGTTCAAGGACAACCGAAAACAACTCGAGACTTAGGTGAAGCCTGTTGGCTCCCTAGTCATCGAAACCTAATCAATTCCATCACAACTAGACGTAGGCCTCCATCAATGGGATCTGGTAATCCTTGTTGACTTGCCTGACGACAAGATGTGAGTCACAACTGACGATGAGTTTCTTCACCCTGAGGTCTACCGCGATCCTGAGACCGGCAAGCATCCCCTCCTACTCAGCAGTGTTGTTTGTGGACATCTCCGTGGGGAAGTGCATCTGGATCACGTACTTGAGGTGCTCTCCGGTGGGTGTGATGTCTAGTATGCAACCTTCTTCTTGTAGACGTTGTTGGGCCTCCAAGTGTAGAGGTTTGTAGGACAGTAGCAAATTTCCCTCAAGTGGATGACCTAAGGTTTATCAATCCGTGGGAGGCGAGGGATGAAGATGGTCTCTCTCAAACAACCCTGCAACCAAATAACAAAGAGTCTCTTGTGTCCCCAACACACCCAATACAATGGTAAATTGTATAGGTGCACTAGTTCGGCGAAGAGATGTTGATACAAGTGCAATATAGATGGTAGATATAGGTTTTTGTAATCTGAAAATATAAAAACATCAAGGTAACTAATAATAAAAGTGAGTGTAAACGGTATTGCAATGCTAGGAAACAAGGCCTAGGGTTCATACTTTCACTAGTGCAAGTTCTCTCAACAATAATAACATAATTGGATTATATAACTATCCCTCAACATGCAACAAAGAGTCACTCCAAAGTCACTAATAGTGGAGAAGAAACGAAGAGATTATGGTAGGGTACGAAATCACCTCAATGTTATTCTTTCCAATCAATCTGTTGGGCTATTCCTATAAGTGTCACAAACAGCCCTAGAGTTCGTTCTAGAATAACACCTTAAGACACAAATCAACCAAAACCCTAATGTCACCTAGATACTCCAATGTCACCTCAAGTATCCGTGGGTATGACTATACGATATGCATCACACAATCTCAGATTCATCTATTCAACCAACACAAAGTATTTCAAACAGTGCCCCAAAGTTTCTACCGAAGTATCAAGATGAAAAAGTGTGCCAACCCCTATGCATAGGTTCATGGGCGGAGCCTGCAAGTTGATAACCAAAACATACATCAAGTGAATCACGTGATATCCCATTTTCACCACAGATATGCAAGACAAGACATACATCAAGTGTTCTCAAATCATTAAAGACTCAATCCGATAAGATTACTTCAAAGGGAAAACTCAATCCATTACAAGAGAGCAGAGGGGGGAGAAGCAACATAAGATCCAACCATAATAACAAAGCTCGCGATACATGAAGATCGTGCCAAATCAAGAACACGAGAGATAGAGAGAGAGATCAAACACATAGCTACTGGTACATACCCTCAGCCCTGAGGGTGAATGTCGGTGTCAAAACCGGCGGATCTCGGGTAGGGGGTCCCGAACTGTGCGTCTAGGCGGATGGTAACAGGAGACAAGGGACACAATGTTTTTACCCAGGTTCGGGCTCTCTCGATGGAGGTAAAACCCTACTCCTGCTTGATTAATATTGATGATATGGGTAGTACAAGAATAGATCTACCACGAGATCAGAGAGGCTAAACCCAAGAAGCTAGCCTATGGTATGATTGTTGTTTGTCCTACGGACTAAAACCCTCCGGTTTATATAGGCACCGAATAGGGTTAGGGTTACACAGAGTCGGTTACAATGGTAGGAGATCTACATATCCGAATCGCCAAGCTTGCCTTCCACGCCAAGGAAAGTCCCATCCGGACACGGGACGAAGTCTTCAATCTTGTATCTTCATAGTCTAGGATTCCGGCCAAAGGTCATAGTCCGGCTATCCGGACACCCCCTAATCCAGGACTCCCTCGGTAGCCCCCGAAACAGGCTTCAATGACGACGAGTCCGACATGTAGATTGTCTTCGGTATTGCAAGGCGGGTTCTTCTGCAAATCCTGTGTACTTGTTGAATAGTGTCCGGCTTCTTGTAAATATCGCGCTCCTTGGCTTCCACGCCCAATAATGGCCATCTTCCACGTGTTGAATGAATGCGAAAAGCCAGGGTATTTTTACATTTACCCCCCTAGCTGCGCAAATGAGCTGCATATATAAGAGACGAGGATCTAGATCCGAATCACACCACCTTCCCTTCGCGAGCTTTCATCAGAGCGCATCTGACAGAAACCCATTCCATCATGGACAGTCGACGCGGCTCCTCCTCTCGCCTCCCCAGTACTCATCCTGGAGATTGAGAGAGATGCTCCGTCCCACAGAGCAAGCTAGTGACGCTCCAAACCAACGGGTTTCTTCCCCCAGCCTTCATGGTCCCGGTTCGAGGCGGACTCGCCACCTATAATGGCGGAAAGCAGGCGGAGAGCGTCCCCAATCCCTCCAAAGGAGAGCGGGTATGCCTTGTCCCTTACTTAATAAGAGGGCTCGGATTTCCAATTCATCCATTTCTCCGGGGGCTACTAGAGTTCTACGGCCTCCAGCTGCACAACCTTACGCCTGCCTCCATATTGCATATTGCGGGCTTCGTAGCCCTTTGATAGCTGTTCTTGGGCGTCGAGGCTCATTTCACGCTGTGGAAGAGTTTGTTCTGCCTCGTACCCGTTCTCAGGAGGGGTCAATATATCAAGTGCGCGGAGCCGAACTATGGCGCATCGCCGGGACCGGATATCTATACGGAACCCCAAAGAAGGCGTCCGAAGACTGGCCTTCAGAATGGTTTTATATAGAAGATGTCCCCCTGCCGGACCCTGTTCGGATCGGCCTCCCGGAGTTCAGTAATGCTCCTTCGAAGAAACGCCTAAGCTGGCGTCCATGGAGCCCTCATAGGGAGAATTATAGGGACGTCCTTTACCAGATGAGCCGAATAAGGTTGTTGGCTCATTCCGGACTGACCATGATCGGGGTCATGGCCACATGCATCATGCGGGGGGTGCAGCCGCTTCAGTATATAGGCCACCCCATGTGGGATTTCAATGGGGAGGATGATGCCACCAGCTGTGGCCGTAAGGGGCCGGGATCGGTTGCTGTTCTGACGAAGGCCTTGTCCGCATTATACAAGGGAGAAGAGGAGGATTTCTTCCACGTCAATCCACAGGGCGGATTTTCTATGTACAATCCTCCAAGCTAGGTAATCGGACACTTCTTTATGCCCATCCGTTCCATATTCCCATAGTTAAGTACCTTATCTTGTGATTTTGACGGAGGAATTGCGCCGGGCCATAAAGGATATGAACAACCCACCTCCACAACCTGAGGATCCAGAACGGTCCCTCGATCCGACCTCCCAAGAGGATCCGGACATATCTGTGGAGTTGATCGATGGGGTATTTTACCAACTGACAATCGACAATGCCTTGGTTGCCATTACGCCCGATTACCTCGGAATATTTCCAGCCTCATAGGTAACTGAGACCGAAGTCCCAATACTTTAGAAATGATCCCTCCGTGCTTATCTTTGACCACCGTATATCAATGGTGTTTTGCAGGGGGAGCCCTTGAGGCGGAAGGCCAAACCTGTGGTGGCTAGCCAACAAGGGGCAGCACGGCCCAGCAGGCTAAAAAGAAGTGTGGTCCGGACTGAAGCGCCGGTGCAACGTTATGGCATGTCGCCTTATTCCCTGGTTTTATTCCGGAAGGCATACTAACGCTCGTGCTCTCTTCAGGAAAAAGAGCGCCTATATCCAGAGAGGTTACCAATCGAGCCTCCGCCAGCCAGGCTTCAAAGCCAGGCCCAGAAGCGGAGGTGAACACTAGGCGTGCGTCGGATGCTCCTCCGACACAGGATGACGACAGATTGTCCGCCACCAACTCCGAGGTGGAGAGTGCCATGAATCACAGGCACTGCCGGACAATTATTCGTGACGCATATTTCTCCCAAGAGGCATTGGATGCCTTCAATTCGGGAGATGTGCACCTCCGTGCCGCTAAAATGGTCTAGCGAGCCACGGAGCAGTATGTGAAAGACATACGGGTGAGAAAATTTGATGGTTATATATACGAGTAGCCCCCAAGACTTAAAATAGTTAGAATAACTGATTTAAGGATCATTTATTGTGCAGGATCTTACAGAAAAGAATATCCAATTGTCCCAGGAGCTTGAAGAGTGCAAAGCCCAACTTGAGGCCGCACAAGCCGCGATAGGGGAAGCCAAGGAGACCCCCTCAGGTAACATACACTTTTAAAAGATAACTATGTTATGAAGTGCGGCGTGTGTATAGATCTGACAATGATATTGCAGATGGCACCAGGGTAGATCCGGAAAAGCAACAGCTCTTGCGCCGGTTAAAGGCCGGCGAGAACGTGCTTACGAGGGTGAGGCAGGAGAAAAATAGTCTCCAAGATGCCAACACCCAGCTGGGTGAGGAGCTAAATGATGTTCGTGCCCAGCTGTATGACTCCGTTAAGGAGAATCGGCGGCTTCGACGCGGCATTTTTAGTAAGTGCTTAAACAAACTTTGAAAAAAGAGTTTGGCGAGGAAGTCGACTAACAGAGTTACGTCTGTAGGTATGCTCACAGGCCGTCCTGCAGAGGAAATGCTCGGTTCTACGGGTGACCTTCTTCCCGAGCTCTTACAAATGCACGAACGAGTTCGACAGGTAATGAAAGGCGTCGCCCAGGCCTTGTGGCCATCTGTCTCCCTGCCCGAATGCCTTGGGGAGCTTGCAGAGAGGCTCCAGGGAGCCCGGAGGCGCTTCCGATTATGGAAGATATCGGCCTACCGTCAACGCGCCAGGGAGGCCTGGGCCATGGTGAAGACGCGGTACATGAAGGCTGACCCAAACCACATGGCTGAGGTCGGACCTGTGGGGCCAGATGGGAAGGAGATCCCTGGGAGCTTAGTGTACGGCCAGGTAGAATTAGCCGCAAAGTATTCCCAGCAGGACTGTAAACTAGACAGCCTGTTAGATGGCATTGAAGAAGAATACAATCAGTCAAATTGACTATGTAATTTAAGGTGACATGGAAAATGCCTTCTAGCCGGATTGTAGATCTTTTGTCTTAGCGGACCTTTTCGCTTCAACCTCGGGACCCAATAGTCCGGAGTGTGTCCGAATACCCTCGCAGTTATATAAAAACCGGGGCATGCATGGAGATCAGGCGTAGGGGTCATTAGTGCTTTATCAGACAAGTGCTCAACTAGTTATGTTATATTACATGGTTAGTATGAAACATCTTCCAGGGAGAATAGTTCCGTTAGGGGTTCCATTCCCTGGGAGGCATGCCCTAAAGTGCATGTCCGGACTGCGAAAAAAGCAGAAAAACATCTGGGGGCAGAAAATAAATAGGTAAGAAATCTTCTTTTAGTTCACCGACCGAATAGTCTCTTAAGAACGCAAGCTTTCGGCTTCACCCAGTCTGAGGTACACATCCGGCTGACCCGGCAGTATCAATCGCAGAGGTGCTCCCTTTACCACCTAGCCGAACAATCGGGAACGTAGGGGTAAGCACAGGAGCCAGGCAACCCAGCTTGGCCAAAACTTAAGTCATATCGATGCATATAATGGTGAATAAAAGGTACATGCGGAAGTGCGACACATGTATTGGGCATGAAGCCCTTATAATTAAGCTTCTGTGAATGAAGCCCCCAGGTACAATGAGCGCTGAAAGCGCGTCAAGTGTGTGCGAACAATGCGCTAACGAGCCTTCCAAGGCTTGAAGGAAAAAGGAGGGAGAAGGAGAAAAATAGAAGACAGCTAAAATATAAAATATGGACAGAGGAAGGAGACGAACTCAGAATCCGGCGCTAGGCGTGGAATCTTCGGAGACGTGCTGCGTTCCATGGGTTTGGCTCGAGTCGGTTATCCGATGCATCTCGCAGACGGTATGCTCCACCGGTCAGGACTTGGCCGATGATAAAGGGACCTTCCCATTTGGGCTTTAGTTTGTCTTTTTTCTTGTCCGACACGCGTAGAACTAGCTCGCCAACATTGTATGTTTTGGCCCGTACTTCTCTGCTTTGATATCTTCGAGCCTGCTGTTGATAGAATGCGGAACGGAGTTTTGCTACGTCACGCTCCTTCTCCAAGGCGTCCAAACTGTCCTGCCGATCGAGCTCGGCTTCTCTTTCTTCGTACATGCACACGCGAGGTGAGTCATGAATTATGTCGCAGGGCAGAACTGCCTCTGCGCTGTAAACCATAAAGAATGGTGTGAATCCGGTCGTGTGATTCGGAGTGTCCGCCGCCCCCAGAGTACGGAGTCGAGCTCCTCTACCCAGTGCGTGTTAGATTCCTTGAGGGACCGCACTAATCTGGGTTTGATGCCGCTCATAATTAGACCATTTGCTCGCTCAACTTGACCGTTAGTTTGAGGGTGATAGACTGAAGCATAGTCGAGCTTAATGCCCATGTTTTTGCACCAGAGTTTGACCTCGTTGACCGTGAAGTTCGTGTCGTTATCGGTGATGATGCTGTGGGGGACACCGTAACGTTGTACGACCCCTGAACGGAAGTCTATCACCGGTCCGGATTCGGCCGTCTTGACAGGCTTGGCCTCTATCCATTTGGTGAATTTATCCACCATGACCAGTAGGTATTTTTTCTTGTGGGTTCCCCCTTTAAGGGGTCCGACCATATCAAGCCCCCAGACCGCAAAGGGCCAGGTGATGGGTATAGTTTTGAGGGCGGTGGGTGGCATGTGGCTTTGATTAGCAAAGAGCTGGCATCCGACGCATCGTTGGACTAAGTCCTGAGCATCTGCCCGGGCCGTCGGCCAATAAAATCCTGTACGGAAGGCTTTGCCTACAAGGACCCGGGCTGCGGGTTGGTGCCCGCCGAGTCCAACATGTATTTCAGCCAGAAGATTCCGCCCTTCCTCTTCGGAGATACACCTTTGAAGGACTCCGGTTGTGCTTTTCTTATAAAGCTCTCCCTCATGGACTCTATAGGCTTTAGATCGCCGCACTATGCAGCAGGCCTCGTTTTGGTCCTCGGGAAGTTCCTGCCTGGTTAGGTAGGCTAGGAATGGTTCTGTCCACGGGGTAATAACTGCCATTATTACGTGGGCTGAGGGTGTTACTTCGTTGGTAGAACCACCAACTGTGTCAGAATGTTCAGTGTGGGCAGTGCGGTTGGGTCCGGGTTGTTATTTCTGGACTCTCCCTTCCATAATACGGATGGCTTGAACAGCCTCTCTAGGAAGATGTTGGGGGACAGCATTGCGCTTATACCGATGCGCGTAACACGTCTGCTGCCTGGTTGTTATCCTGGGCTATATGGTGAAATTCGAGCCCCTCAAACCGAGCTGACATTTTTAGTACGGCATTGCGATAGGCTGTCATTTTCGGATCCTTGGCAGCAAAGTCTCCATTTATTTCTGATATCGCGAGGTTTGAATCCCCGCGCACCTCTAGGCATTGAATGCCCATGGAGAGTGCCATCCGGAGACCATGTAGAAGGGCCTCGTATTCGGCTGCATTGTTGGAGTCCGTATACATTATCTGGAGTACGTATTGAACTGTATCTCCGGTTAGGGACGTCAGAATGACGCCAGCTCCCAGGCCAGCCAACATTTTGGAGCCGTCGAAGTGCATTATCCAGTTGGAATATGCGACGTACTCTTTTGGGAGTTCGGCTTTGGTCCATTCGGCGACAAAGTCGGCCAAAACTTGCGACTTAATAGCTCTCCATGGCTTATAGGTTATGTCGAACGGGAGGAGCTCAATGGCCCATTTGGCAATCCGGCCCGTCGCGTCGCGGTTGTTTCAAATGTCGTTAAGGGTTACTTCGGAGGCTACTGTTATTGAACACTCCTGAAAGTAGTGTCGTAGCTTCCGGATGCCATAAAACCGCGACGCTATCTTTTGATAATGCGGGTACCGTGACTTGCATGGAGTTAGGACAGTGGACACGTAGTAGACTGGATTTTGAAGGGGGAACTTGTGTCCGTCCGTTTCTCGTTCGACAACGAGCACCGCGCTCACAACTTAATGAGTTGCCGCGATGTATAACAGCATTGGTTCGCCCATGTTGGGCGCTGACAGGACCTGGTTTTTTGCCAATATGGATTTTATTTCTTCGAGTCCGGCCGTGGCGACATCCGTCCACTCGAAGTGTTTGGTGCGTCAGAGGAGGCGATAAAGGGGTAATGCCTTTTCTCCCAAACGAGAGATAAAGCGGCTTAGAGCCGCCACGCATCCAGTCAATTTTTGTATTTGTTTCAGGTCTTTTGGGATATCCAATTGTGACAGAGCTCGGATCTTGGCTGGGTTTGCTTCAATTCTTCTACCGGATACGATGAAGCCCAAGAGCTTTCCGGCTGGTATGCCGAAAATGCATTTTTCCGGGTTGAGCTTGATGTCATATGTTCGGAGATTATCGAATGTTAGCCTCAAGTCGTCTACTAGAGTTTCGACATGCTTGCTTTTGACGACCACATCGCTCACGTATGCCTCCACTGTTTTGCCGATTTGGTTTGCCAGACATGTCTGAATCATGCGCTGATATGTTGCGCCAGCGTTTTTGAGCCCGAAGGGCATTGTGTTGAAGCAGAATGGGCCATATGGAGTGATGAATGCCGCTATGGCTTGGTCAGCTCTGTCGTCTTAATTTGGTGGTAGCCGGAGTATGCGTCGAGGAAACACAATGAATCATGTCCTGCGGTAGCGTCGATGATTTGATCGATGTGGGGGAGGGGGAAGGGATCCTTTGGGCAAGCCTTGTTGAGGTCCTTGAAATCGACACATAGGTGCCAGGATTTGTCCTTCTTTGGTACCATCACCAGGTTTGCTAGCCAGTCCGAATGTTTTATATCTCTGATGAATCTGGCCTCCAATAGTTTGGCTAGCTCCTCTCCTATGGCCTGTCTCTTGGGTTCGGAGAAACGCCGAAGAGCCTGTTTGACTGACTTGAACCCTTTTAGGATGTTTAGGCTGTGCTCGGCTAGCCGGCGTGGGATTCCTGGCATGTCTGAAGGGTGCCAGGCAAAAATGTCCCAATTTTCGCGTAGGAGTTTTCTTAGTGCGGCGTCTACATCAGGATTTAATTGTGCCCCGATGGAGGCTGTTTTTGTAGGGTCCGTTGGATGCACTTGGAATTTGACTATTTCGTCCGCCGGTTTGAAGGAAGTGGACTTGGATCTCTTATCGAGTATCACATCGTCCCTATTCATCGTGGAGCGCAGCGCAGTGAGTTCCTCGGTCGCTAGGGCTTCAGATAGTGCCTCAAGGGCCAGTGCGGCTGTCTTATTTTCGGCGCGGAATGCTATGTCCGGATCACTAGGAAGAGTGATGATTCCGTTGGGCCCGGGCATTTTGAGCTTCATGTACCCATAATGGGGTATAGCTTGAAAAATTGTGAATGCCTCTCGCCCTAATAGAGCGTGGTATCCGCTGCTGAACAGGGCTACTTGGAACGTGACTTCCTCTGACTTGTAATTATCCGGCGTGCCGAACACCACATCCAGTGTGATTTTTCCTGTACAGCGTGCTTCCCGACTGGGGATTATTCCTCTAAAGGTTGTGCTGCTTCGCTCAATGCGGCTCTAGTATATTTCCATTTTTCGGAGGGTTTCCTCATAAATGAGGTTCAATCCGCTGCCGCCGTCCATGAGTACCTTGGCAAGGCGAAAGCCTTCCACTATCGGACTGAGGACCAATGCGGCTGGTGCTCGGGCTGTTCAGAATTTAGGTTCGTCACTGGCATTAAAGGTAATAGCCGTGTCACTCCATGGATTTATCGTTTCCGCATATTATTTGATGCGAAAGTCTCGAAGACTGTTAATACCGTACTGGTATCCCTGGGCTGGTGCTCTAGAGCTAGAAGCTCTTCGCCACTTTTGGCCACCTGCTGTAGTATCCAACATGCTCTAAGGCTATGAGTTGGAGTGGCGCCCTCTGTACTATGAATTTTACAGGGTCCATTGAGCCATCCCTCCAGTACGGTTCCATGCCCTATAGAGGGTTTTTGCTTTTTGGTATTTAACCCAGGTGCCTGGCGATGATGCACCCTTTTATTCCGGACTGGGGTTGTATTCAAGGCCAGATTGTCCCAAAATCTTGCTTCGGTTTTCCAGGCTCTTTCCATCGCACAGTACTTTCATACTATGGACGCCAAGTCGGCAAAGCCTGTAATGTCACGGTGACTTATAGCATTGAGGATCCCGTTGTCCGTGCAATTATTGCAGAATAATGAGATTGCGTCCTCCTCGCGGCAGTCCTTTATCCTGTCCATAACCAGGAGGAATCTGTCCCAGTAATGGTGTACTGTTTCTGCGGGCTCTTGCCGAAATTGAGATAGGTCGCTTATGTTTGGGTGGGCTGGTGGAATTAAATCCGGAACCGCACCCAATCTGAGACTTAAGGGCCAAGGAGCTTCCAAACTTGGAAGCTTGGATTCTTCGATGTTGTCCAATGAATCTAGCTCGCTGCCTGACTTTAGGTTCAGGGCTTCAGTGACGTCCTCTCCTCCGCGGGAATCCGGCATGGAGGGATCGGGAATCTGGATGTATCTAGTCCTTAAGATAGAAGAAGGGTCTCCGTATTGTTCCTCTACCACAGCAACGTGGTGGGTAACCTAGGGAGAGTTAATCTCTCTCAGATCGGGTTTAGGACCAATCTGATCATAGTCTGTAGCGACTCCCAGGGCAGCGATGTGATCCAAGAGCTCGTTTAAGCCAGAGAGCTCCATCGGATCTAACTGCTCGGCGAGCTCCGAGTTAACATGAAGATTGCTCTCGATGACCCGAGAAGTCATCGTCGGCGCGGCGGCCGAACAGGCGGTCATAAGAAAATCGCCTAGCCGGAGAGTTTGGCAGACAGCCAAAGCTTCTTTAGCAACAGTGTCGTCTTTAAAGACGGGATGAGGCATCCTTCCTGATGGCGATGACACAGAGGAACTCTCAATGAAAGCACCAATGTCGGTGTCAAACCGGCGGATCTCGGTAGGGGGTCCCGAACTGCGGCCTAGGCGGATGGTAACAGGAGACAAGGGACACAATGTTTTTACCCATGTTCGGGCCCTCTCGATGGAGGTAAAACCCTACTCCTCCTTGATTAATATTGATGATATGGGTAGTACAAGAGTAGATCTACCACGAGATCAGAGAGGCTAAACCCTAGAAGCTAGCCTATGGTATGATTGTTGTTCGCCCTACGGACTAAAACCCTCCGGTTTATATAGGCACCGAATAGGGTTAGGGTTACACAGAGTCGGTTACAATGGTAGGAGATCTACATATCCGTATCGCCAAGCTTGCCTTCCACGCCAAGGAAAGTCCCATCCGGACACGGGACGAAGTTTTCAATCTTGTATCTTCATAGTCCAGGAGTACGACCAAAGGTCATAGTCCGGCTATCCGGACACCCCCTAATCCAGGACTCCCTCGGTGAACTACTCCCTCCTCGTCATGGAGAGCGCCGGGATGATCAAGATGGCCACCGGTGAGGGATCCCCCCTCCGGCAGGGTGTCGTAACAGGGTCCCGATTTGTTTTTGGTGGCTACAGAGCCTTGCGGCGGCGGAACTCCCGATCTATTCTGTTCCCCGAAGATTTTAGGGTATATGGATATATATATACGTGGAAGAAATACGTCAGGGGAGCCACGAGGAGCCCATGAGGGTGGAGGGCGCTGGGGCTACCTCGTGCCTTCCTCGTGGCTTTCTTGACGTGGACTCCAAGTCTCCCGGGTTGCTTTCCTTCCAAAAATAACTTCTCCACAAGGTTTCATTCCGTTTCGACTCTGTTTGATATTCCTTTTGTTTGAAACACTGAAACAAGGGAAAAAACAGGAACTGGCACTGGGCTCTGGGTCAATAGGTTAGTCCCAAAAATAATATAAAAGTGTAAAATAAAGCCCATTAAACATCCAAGATGGATAATATAATAGCATGAATACTTCATAAATTATTGATACGTTGGAGATGTATCAGCATCCCCAAGCTTAATTCCTGCTCGTCCTCGAGTAGGTAAATGGTAAAAGAAAGAATTTATGAAGTGTGAATGCTAGCAGGTGCATAAGTTTGGTAAATGATAATTTCAATCACCTTTTCTAGCATCATTATATGTCATAACAGTAGCTCATATCATAAAGCTTTGCATGATCAAGTAACAAACTATTCACATGTTAAAGTATAGAACATAAACTTTCTTGAAACTAACAAACTATATTCTCAGTCATCAAACAATTACAATTCATCTTATTTTCAGGAAGAGTCTATGTCAGAGCTTTGATTCAGCAAACTTCACATACTCAACTATCTTTTAGTCTTCCATGATTGCTACCACTCAAAGCATATTTTTAGAACAAATAACATCCATCGAACACAACGAAAGATAGGGGCTTAATGTTTCACCTCCCAACCTTTTACCTCAAGGGTAATGTCAACAATAATAATTCATGATCAAATATATTTGAATGGCCATATATGCTTAGATCTTTCCCCAACACATGATGCTTGCCAACTAAAGAGTAGGTTGGAATGAGAAAGAATACTACTGACTCTTGCATAAAAGTAAAAGATAGGCCCTTCTCAGAGGAAAGCAGGGATTTGCAGAGGTGCCAGAGCTCGAAGCAAAAACAGAGATGAAAATAATTTTGAGAGGTATTATTTCATTGTCAATATAACGACCAAGAGTTCCCAATATCTTCCATACTACATACATTATAGGCGGTTCCCAAACAGAAAGGTAAATGTTTTTACTCCCGCTCCACCAACAATCATCAATCCATGGCTTGCCCGAAAACAACGGGTGCCTCCAACTAACATCAAACCTGGGGGAGTTTTGTTTGCAATTATTTTTGATTTTATTTCGATCTTTTTATCATGGGACTGGGCATCCCAGTTACCAGCCATTTTCTCGCCAATGATGAGCGGAGTCCACTCATCGTGAGAATAACCCACCTAGCATGGAAGATACTGCTAGCCCCTAGTCGCTACATGAGCGATTCGGGCATACAAAACAGATTATCAGTTGAAGGTTTAGAGTTTGGCACATGCAAATTTACTTGGAACGGCAGGTAAATATCGCATATAGGTAGATATGGTGGACACTCATGGAAGAAACTTGGTTCAAGGAATTTGGATGCACAAGCAGTATTCCCGCTTAGTACTGAAATTTTTGCTAGCAAATGATTATAAATAGCAAGCACCACATGTTAGAGGATCCATAACAATATAACTTCTATACAAATATACCCAAGCATAACTCATTATGTTGTCTTCCTTGTCCAACTTCAACTAATTTGCTCAGGTTTGAAAATAATTAATGGGGCTCACAATCATAGAAGATGTCCAAGATAGTATATTTATATGTGAAATCTCTCTTCCTTCAATATTCTTTCATGAATTGTTCAAGTGACCAATACAATGTTTGCTAACCTTCAAAAATTTACCACCTCTACTTCTTATATGTAAAGTCATTACTACCCATGGGATATGCATATGAAACATATATAATTTCAGATTTATGACATTCAAAGCATTCAACTATTTACTCATAGGATATAAATGAAGCACACGAGTAAATGACAAACTACTCTAAAAAGATATGAGTGAAGATCAATGAGTAGTTAAATAATTATGTAGCTATGTGAGGACTCTCTCGCATTTAAGAATTTCAGATCTTGGTATTTTATTCAAACAGCAAGCAAGGATAAAGAAAATAAAATGACGCTCCAAGCCAAACACATATCATGTGGTGAATAAAAATATAGCTCCAAGTAAAGTTACCGATGAACGACGACGAAAGAGGGGATGTCATCCGGGGCATCCCCAAGCTTAGGCTCTTGGTTGTCCTTGAATATTACCTTGGGGTGCCTTGGGCATCCCCAAGCTTAGGCTCTTGCCACTCCTTATTCCATAGTCCATTGAATCTTTACCCAAAACTTGAAAACTTCACAACACAAAACATAACAGAGAATCTCGTGAGCTCCGTTAGCAAAAGAAAACAAAACACCACTTCATGGTACTGTAATGAACTCATTTTTTAATTATATTTGTTTTAAACCTACTATATTCCAACTTATCTATGGTTTATAAACTATTTTACTAGCCATAGAGTCATCAAAATAAGCAAACAACACACGAAAAACAGAATCTGTCAAAAACAGAATAGTCTGTAGTAATCTGTATCAAACGTATACTTCTGGAACTCCAAAAATTCTAAAATAAATTGGTGGACCTGAGGAATTTGTCTAGTAATCATAGGCAAAAAGAATCAACTAAATAGCACTTTCCAGTAAAAATTGGAAGCTAATCTCGTGAGCGCTAAAGTTTCTGTTTTTTTTCTACAGCATGATCATAAAGACTTCACCCAAGTCTTCCCAAAGGTTCTACTTGGCAAAAAAACTATTTAAAACACAAAACCACATCTAAACATAAGCTAGATGGATTATTTATTCCTAAACAGAACCAAAAAGCAAGAAACAGAAATAAAATTGGGTTGCCTCCCAACAAGCGCTATCGTTTAACGCACCTAGCTAGGCATGATGATTTCAATGATGCATACATAAAAGATAAGAATTGAAACATAAAGAGAGCATAATGAATAATATGACTAGCACATTTAATTCTAACCCACTTCCTATGCATAGGTATTTTGTGAACAAACAATTTATGGGAACAAGAATCAACTTGCATAGGAAGGTAAAACAAGCATAACTTCAAGATTTTAAGCACATAGAGAGGAAACTTGATATTATTGCAATTCCTACAAGCATATATTCCTCCCTCATAATAATTTTCAGTAGCATCATGAATGAATTCAACAATATAACCAGCACCTAAAGATTTATTTTCATGATCTACTTGCATAGAAAATTTACTACTCTCGATATAAGCAAAATTCTTCTCATTCGGAATAGTGGGAGTATCATAGGAGACTTGAATACTATAAATAGTTTCCACATTAAAAGAGTAATGTTCATAGAAAGGGTACTCATAATCATGACAAGTTTTATAAATATCATCATCACTACTTTTTAGAGCATAAGTTTCATCACAATAATCATCATAAGTTGTTCTCATCATAATCGATTGAAACCTCTTCCAAGATAGTGGACTCATCACTAAATAAAGTAATGACCTCTCCAAATCCACTTTCATAAATATTATAAGATTCAACCTTCTACAAAATAGTGGGATCATTACTTCCTAAAGTTGACACTCTTCCAAACCCACTTTCATCAAAATAATCATCGTAAGTAGGAGGCGTGCTATCATCATTATAAATTTGCATATCGAAACTTGAGAGGCTAAAAATATCATATTCATTAGACATAGCATCCCCAAGCTAGGGACAAACATTAATTGCAGCAAATATATTCTCAAAAACATCATCTTCTTCAAACAAAGCATCCCCAAGCTTGGGCCTTTTCATATCATAAGCATAATCACCCTCATCATTAATAGTATGGATAGCACCAATAGTATTGCAATTGTCATATTCCAAGCAAGTGCCAAAAAGATTTTCAAGATCACAAGAAGTATCATTATATTCCCAATCATAATCATCACAACAAGCAATAGGCATAACAAGATCATCATCAAGTGCATCATCTTCATTTTCATGAGGCACAACAGTATATAGGAGCAACATTATTTGGGAGAGATATATTTTTACCTCTCGTCCTTTTCCTTTTCTTCTTCTTCACCACATCATGTGTGGGTTCAATCCTCTTTTTGAAGATCCTTATTAATGAGATTGGTTGAATAGAAGGCTCCTTCTCGTTATCTGATTCATCATAAGAAATAATAGGAGGATATTGGGAAGTCTCTTCCCTTTCGTTAGTATTCTCTTCATCCTCTATTTGTTTTCTTTTCTTTATGTAATTGGCAATATAAGGAGTTTCAATGCAATTCACCGCACAATACATATAAATTTCCTCTAGATCAAATTCAAGAAGTTTATAATGGGCAAATTCTGGAAGATAATTAGTCATACGTTTCATTTCTTCGTAGCCCATAAGAAAACTAAGTTCATTATAATGTGCAAGGGAAATCAAGTCATCACAATTTTTGGACACGATTAGATCATGAAACAATTTGCATCGGATAGTTAAATGACCCCGTTCATTGAAAAGTTCACAAGTACGGCCAAGAAAATTTAAATTTTCAGCACAAACATCTAGCCTTTCTTGCAACAATTTAGTTTTAAAATGCTTATGCCTCCTGCAATATCGATCTTCCCTATTTGGTGTGTACTTGCAAACCCAATACACTCCACAAAAATCGACATGCTTATAAGAGATATTTTCATCATGACTAGTGCAATCATCATTAGTACCATGGATATTCAAGGAGTTCGTACTAACAACATTGCAGTGCTCATCATTCAAAGATTTAGTGCCAAACATTTTAATGCATTCTTCTTCTAACACTTTGGCACAATTTTCCTTCCCATGATACTCACGAAAGATATTAAAAATATGAAGCGTATGAGGTAAACTCAATTCCATTTTTTTGTAATTTTCTTTTATAAACTAACTAGTGCTAAAAAAAGAAACAAAAATATTCGATTGCAAGATAGAAAGATATACCTTCAAGCACTCACCTCCCCAGCAATGGCGCCAGAAAAGAGCTTGATGTCTACTATGCAACCTACTTCTTGTAGACGTTGTTGGGCCTCCAAGTGCAGAGATTTGTAGGACAGTAGCAAATTTCCCTCAAGTGGATGAAATAAGGTTTATTAATACGTGGGAGGCGTAGGATGAAGATGGTCTCTCCCAAACAACCCTGCAACCAAATAACAAAGAGTCTCTTGTGTCCCCAAAACACCCAATACAATGGTAAATAGTATGGGTGCACTAGTTCGGCGAAGGGATGGTGATACAAGTGCAATATAGATGGTAGATATAGGTTTTTCTAATCTGAAAATATAAAAACAGCAAGGTAACTAATAATAAAAGTGAGCGTAAACGGTATTGCAATGCTAGGAAACAAGGCCTAGGGTTCATATTTTCACTAGTGCAAGTTCTCTTAACAATAATAACATAATTGGATCATATAACTATCCCTCAACATGCAACAAAGAGTCACTCCAAAGTCACTAATAGTGGAGAACAAACGAAGAGATTATGGTAGGGTACGAAACCACCTCAAAGTTATTCTTTCCAATCAATCTGTTGGGCTATTCCTATAAGTGTCACAAACAGCCCTAGAGTTCGTACTAGAATAACACCTTAAGACACAAATCAACCAAAACCCTGATGTCACCTAGATACTCCAATGTCACCTCAACTATCCGTGGGTATGATTATACGATATGCATCACACAATCTCAGATTCATCTATTCAACCAACACGAAGTTCTTCAAACAGTACCCCAAAGTTTCTACCGGAGAGTCAAGACGAAAACGTGTGCCAACCCCTATGCATAGGTTCATGGGCGGAACCCGCAAGTTGATCAACAAAACATACATCAAGTGAATCACGTGATATCCCATTTTCACCACAGATACGCACGGCAAGACATACGTCAAGTGGTCTCAAATCATTAAAGACTCAATCCGATAAGATTACTTCAAAGGGAAAACTCAATCCATTACAAGAGAGTAGAGGGGGGAGAAGCAACATAAGATCCAACTATAATAGTAAAGCTCGCGATACATCAAGATCGTGCCAAATCAAGAACACGAGAGAGAGAGAGAGATCAAACACATAGCTACTGGTACATACCCTCAGCCCCGAGGGTGAACTACTCCCTCCTTGTCATGGAGAGCGCCGAGATGATGAAGATAGCCGCCGCTGAGGGATCCCCCCTCCGGCAGGGTGCCGGAACAGGGTCCCGATTGGTTTATAGTGGCTACAGAGGCTTGTGGCGGCGGAACTCCCGATCTATTCTGTTCCCCGAAGGTTTTAGGTATAAGGGGCGGAAGAAATGCGTCAGGGGAGCCACGAGGGGCCTGTCATGCCCAATATGCGACCCTATCCAAAAGGAACTCGACGGTCCCACCAAGGATAGACCCGCATATTGAAACGCTTTTGCAAGGTGGATATCATTACATCAACATTACATAATAGATGGGGATACATACATAAGGCACGAATGCCACAAGAATACATCAACATCATATACAAGATCAACATCCGACTACGGATGAAACATAAACAGAAACTCAAACGACATCCACCCTGCTAGCCCGGGCTGCCGACCTGGAACCTATCCCCTGATCAAAGAAGAAGCAGAAGAAGAACTCCAATACAAGCAAACATCGCTCTCACGTCATGATCATCGCATAACATGTACCTGCAACTGGTGGTGTAGTAATCTGTGAGCCATGATGACTCAGCAATCCCATTACCATGGGTATCAAGACTAGCAAAGCTTAATGGGAAAGGAAGGGATAAAGTGGTGAGGTTGCAGCAGCGGCTAAGCATGATATGGTGGCTAACATACGCAAATGAGAGCGAGAAGAGGAACAAAGGAACGGTCGTCAACTAGTAATGATCAAGAAGTGATCCTGGACTCCTACTTACGTCAGACATAACCCAGAAACCGTGTTCTCCTCTCGATCAACCCCGAAAAGAGACACTCACGGTTACTCACACGGTTGGTGTATTTTAGAAGAGTTTGCTTCAAGTTCACTACAATCGGATATTAACAAATTCCCATCTGCCACATAACCGCGGGCACGGCTCTCGAAAGTTTAAACCCTGCAGGGGTGTCCCAACTTAGCCCATGATAAGCTCTCACGATCAACGAAGGATATTCCTTCTCCCCGGGAAGACCCGATCAGTCTCGGAATCCCGGCTACAAGACATTTCGACAACAATAAAACAAGACCAGCAAAGCCGCCCGATGTGCCGACAAATCCCGATAGGAGTCACACGTACCTCGTTCTCAGGGCACACCGGATAGGTCAGCCTACGAGTAAAATCAGACCTCGAGTTGCCCCATGGTGGCCCCGCAGTCTGCCCGTTTTGGACCAACACTCGAAGGAGCACTGGCCCGGGGGGGGGGGCTAAAATAAAGATGACCCTCGGGCTCCGGAAACCCAAGGGAAAAAGGGCATAGGTGAGGCAAATGGTAAAAACAATGTTGGGCCTTCTTTGGAGGAGTCTTATTCAAAGCGAACTGTCATGGGGGTCCAATAAATCACCCGACCGCGTTAGGGACGCAAAATCCGGGAACATAACACCGATATGACGGAAACTAGGGCGGCAAGAGTGGAACAAAACACCAGGCATAAGGGCGAGCCTTCCACCCTTTACCAAGTATATAGATGCATTAAGTAAATAAGATAAATTGTGATATCCCAACAAGTAAACATGTTCCAACAAGGAACAACATCTCTATGTTCCAACAAGGAACAAGCTTCGTCTTCACCTGCAACTAACAACGCTATAAGAGGGGCTGAGCAAAGCGGTAACATAGCCAAACAACGGTTTGCATAGGAAAGGTGTCAAAGGTTAGAGGCTGACATGGCAATTTGGGATGGCTTGAGCAGCAAGTGAATAGGTAGCGCAGCATAGAGATAGAACGAAGCAACTAGCATAGCAATGATAGTAGTGAGATCCAGGGTAGCGGTCATCTTGCCTGAAATCCATAAGGAAGAAGAACGAGTCCATGAAGAAGATGAACGGATGAAGCCGAACCAAGCGTGAGCAGACGAATCCTCACGATCGCATAGCAAGCAGGGAACTAACAAGAAGAAGCACACAACATAGTAAACACACCACACATGAACAAGACATGATACACAACAAGCATGATGCATGACAAATCTAGATGAGGCTACTCATGGCAAGAGATGATGCAAACAAGAACAACACATCAAAGCAAGGTTAAATGAGGACGGAAACAACATATAACAATTCAGGTAAGTCCTCATATGCAAATTTCAAAATGGGTCCAGATCTGAATAACTTTATGTTCAAGTTGTTAAAAAACAATTTAAAATGCACCAAGATGATCTACATGAAATTCTAGTCAAACTACATATAAAATTCATTAGATTTGGAGCTACGGCCTATAAGATATGAGCAAAACAAGATAAACATGGAATTGATGCAAAAAGCATCCAAACATCAAGCAAACACCTCAAAACAAGGATGCAACATGATAATATGAAACTACATGCAAAATCAAGCAAGTTTCATATAGATCACACCCAAAACGGAGCAACGGATCAACACATACACATGAAACAAGTTATAGCAACAATCTGTCCAAAACAGCAAGTAGGCATATTGCAAGCATCAAAACAACAAGCTACAGCATCTCAACACAAAAACAAAAGCCATGGTCATGATGTACGGGTAAAGCATGGAAAAACATGAACACTGAGCTATCTCCAGAAATCAATAGAACATGCTCAAACACACATGGCAAGATTGCAAATAATAACAGTTTCAGAATTTAGCAGAAATAACATCAGGTTGCAATGTTTAGAACTATCAAACAACATGTTACAGGAACTTATCATGGAAAATAAAGGCATGGAAATAATCTACTAATTGCATCGAACAAATGTCCCTTAGTGACCATGAGCCACAAAGGATCATAAGATATGATGGCACCAATGTAAACATGGCAAGTTATATTACAGATTCATACATGGCAGGAACAACAATAAGTAGGCATGTTGGTGAGCTTGAACCACTCACCACAGAGCAACACATGGCATGGCAAGGCAACTCACAGTAAGAAGACATGGCATAGAAGCTATACATGGCAAGAACAACATCATATCATACACGGATCAACTACAACAACCTTGGCAAAATTAAATAACATGTAAACAACCTGCCAGGAAACATTTTATAGCAAAAGTAGAGCTCGATTGACTCAAGCTATGGCACTCCATAATTGCAAAACAGGGTATGGATGGATAGAGAATAACCATATGTTCAAAACATCCTTACTGAAGTATCTCAAAATAAGCATGGATCTCTCGGTAGCATCTAGTTAACATGGCAACAAAATATAACAGAATCTGCCAGGAAAACAGCAACAGCAAGTACCCTACTTAACAAGCTTATACACTCACTACACAACTAACAAAAATACATGGAAAGCACCCCTGGAAAGATGTCATGGCATGTTACAAAACACATGTAGGACTCAAGTTCATAGGATGCACACATCAATCATGGCAAAAATCTGAAACTAACATCACATAGCCCTCTTCTAACAGCATTTCGGGCATCAAGGTGAGCTCAAATGTAAATGATGCAATGGAATGTAATGATGTACTCATCGAGGCGAATATTTTGACATATTACACGCGCAAAACGGAGCTACGGATGCAGAGATACGATGCGATGAAAATGCAACATTATGCAAAATATCTAGGGGACTTGGGATATTTCGGGGTCAACCTCGACGGATCTCAGATCTGCACGGACTTCGAGGTGAGGCGGTTCTCGCTGGAAAACACGCCGGAGAGGAGGGAGATGGCCGCACGCAGGCGGGTCCGGGCTTCTCGGCCGGATATCGCCGGATCCGTCCGGTCGAGGCGGAGGAGGCGGCGGGAGCATACGCGGGCGGCGGAGCCGGAGGCGGGGCCGGGCACTCAGGGAGAGGCGGCGCGGGCGGCACGCCTGGGCGGGCGGCGGCCGAGGCGGGGACCGGGCGCCGGAGGAGGCGCGGCGCGGCCGGGCGCGGCGAAGCGTGACGATGGCGGCGGCGCCGCTGGCGGCACGGCGGCCGGGCGACGGGATGCGCGGCGCGGCGGTTCGGCAACCGCGGGCGGCGGCGGCGGCGGCTGCTGGAGCAGGCCTCGCGGCCGGGCGCGGTGGGAGGAGAGAGAAGGCGCGGTGGGGTGAGGTGGCGAAGCCGGATTGGCTGCGGGCGGCGGCGGGGTGACGTGGCGACCGGCGGTTGGTCGGAGTAAGGTGGCGGGGAGGGCGGAAATGTCCGGCGCGGAGAGGGATTTCGTCCGGCTGCGTGAGGAGGAGGGGAGCTAGGGTTGGACTGCGCGAAAATCCGGAGGAGATCACATATTTATAGGTAGAGGGAGCTAGGAGAGCCCAAATGAGGTGCGGTTTTCAGCCACGCGATCGTGATCGAACGACCGAGAGCATGGAGGGGAGTTTACTTTGTTTTGGGCCACTTTGAAAGGGGTGTTGGGCTGCAACAAAAGAGGCTTTACGGTTACCCGGTTAACCGTTGGAGTACCAAACGACCTCAAAATGACCCGAAACTTGACAGGCGGTCTACCGGTGCTATACCAAGGCCGCTTGACAAACCTCGGTCCATTCCCAGACCGTTTAACACCCGCACACGAAAAGAGGTAAAAGGGGGCGCCGGGAGACATAGGAGTGCCGGATTGCAAAACGGACAACGGGGAAAATGCTCGGATACATGAGACGAACACGTATGCAATGCAATGCATATGATGACATGATAAAATGCAGATGATGACATGGCAAAGTGCAACACGCAAGCACATGACATGGCAATGACGGCAAATAACTGGTAGACACCTGGCGTCTCGAATCCGGGGCGTTACAGGGCCCATGAGGGTGGAGGGCGCGCCCAGGGGGTGGTCGCGCCCCTGCCTCGTGCCTTGCTCGTTGCTTTCTTGACGTGGACTCCAAGTCTCCCGGGTTTCTTTCTTTCCAAAAATAACTTCTCCTGAAGGTTTCATTGCGTTTCGACTCCGTTTGATATTCCTTTTGTTCGACACACTGAAACAAGGGAAAAAACAGGAACTGGCACTGGGCTCTCGGTCAATAGGTTAGTCCCAAAAATATTATAAAAGTGTAAAATAAAGACCGTTAAACATCCAAGATGGATAATATAATAGCATGGATACTTCATAAATTATAGATACGTTGGAGACCTATCAGGGTGCGACAAGCATTACACCGGCACCGGCGCCTTGCAGCGAGAAGGCCCTGTCAAAGTACATGATCCACTCGCGGTCCACTTCCTTGCCGGGGAGAGCGGTCTCTTGGATTTCTTCGTCAGGTGTTGAGGTCCATTCCGCAATGAACTCTGCCAAGATTCTGCTCTGGATTGTTGAGGTACTTTCAAACTTCAACCCAAAGCTCGACAACTCCAAGGCCCATTCCACAAACCTTCCGGTTGCATCTGGGTTGTGCAGTATCCGTTGTAACGGTAGGCGGGTGACGACAGTGAGCTCGTGGGATTGGAAGTAATGATGCAGCTTCCTCGAGGCCATAAGGAGGCCGAAGAGCAATTTCTGCACACCGGAGTACCTCGACCTAGCCCCCTGCAAGAGGGATCTGACAAAGTAAACCAGGTGCTGCATCATCTTCTTCTTCTGTAGCGGGTCCCGCCCGCTTGTCCGACTGGTGGCGTGTATCGCACCCGCGCTCAATAGTGGTTCGAGCATCTTCGTGAGCTTGTTCTCGAAGAACTTGGCGCTGGTCGTGGTGGGTCCGCGGGTCAGACAACGCTATAGTGATGTTATCACAAGCGTCGTCACGACGAGCCGACGCCCGCGGCGGCTGGCGAGGAGGATGAGAGTGCGCTGTGACCGCCGCACCCCTGGTCTTCCCTACGATGGCATGTGGTGGCTCGGTGGAGCGCCGGCCCAAGGGTCCCGCCGGTCGCGGATAATCTTTGTTGGCAACGGCGACGAGGCTCCGGGTGGTGGCCGTCCACTCGTCGAGCTTCTCCGCAGCACGAGGGAAGTCGAGGAGCAGCAGCGCACGCCAAAGCTTCTACTGGCGTGGGTGGCGGCGACAGCTGCATTGGACCGTGGCGTGCTTCGACTTCTAACCACGTTACAAGGAGCTCTATCGTGACCTATCGGTTGCGCGCCATTTTCGCCAGCACTTCGGCGGGCATGCTGAACTCCTTCGACCCGCGACCGACGCACATGGCCCTTCCCACGGCGGTGTCCAGGGTCACCGGCGTGGTGACGCTGCTCGTCGCGTACACCATGGGAAGAGTGCGAAGTGGTCGCCGGCGTGGGCATCTTGGAGGTTGCTGCGCTGCCCGTTGGTGGCACAACGACAATCCTGGAGGGCCCCGCGCCGCCTGCGGGGGCCCCAGCACCGTCCTTGGATTTGGTGGCATGCGGCCCGTTGCCTGGCGCTAGAATGGCACCGCTCGCCAGGCTCTTACTGCCAGGGTAATGCTGCTGCTCGCGGACCGCGGCCCTAGTTCTGTCCGCGACCGAGCCGCTGCTCGCCCGTACTGGCACGGGCCGTTCGGCCCCTGACGAGCCGATCACCATGGTCATCTTCTTCTTGGGAGCCATGGAGATGAAGAACCGCTAGGCTAACTACTAGACCAGATTATCTCAATTGCGCCCCCTACCTAGCACGCCAAAGATGTCAGTGCGGAACGACACCTATGGGATCACAAGAATCCATACTACGGTTGCCGGGGCGCAGGGTTGCGAGAATAGTAGGATTAGTAATTAGCATAAGGATCGTTTACCCAGGTTTGGGCCGCGAGGATGCGACAAAACCCTAGTCCTGCTTTGGTGGATGTATTGAAAGTTCTTGAGCCCTCGAACTAGCTACGGTGGCTGAGTAGTTCCAAAGAGCCGAATCCCTCTCCAGTATGCCATGGGCCTCTTTTTATAGTCAAAAGGGGCTGCCACAGTGGCACACAGGAGGTGGAAAGGCATACAGTGCTATGAGCTTATCGCTCGTATTACAAGACAAGACACATTTAATGCATCGCTTAGGTGTCCCCTTACTTTAGTGGGGACGGGAACGAGGCCCGTCCCGTCCGTCGCCGCTCCTCCTTGCTTCGACACGTGCCCTGGTCAGCGATGCATGCGGCGCCATGTAGGCAGGCAGGCAGCTGAGGTGGCACGGTGGCAAAGTCTTCATGAACATCTGCATGCCGCCATGCAGGCGCTTGATGAGTTTGCCTGGGAGATGCATGTTGCCACGCAGGTGCCTGCCCACCTGGTAGGGCTGGTAGCTGCGTGCGAACGGAGTGGAGGCTTGGCAGGTGCAGGCCTGGAGATGGTCCCGCTGGCGCCCTTGCCGAGGGCCTTGCCGGGTGGCCCGGCAAGGGCCTCGCCGTGGCGTGCGGTTGTCCCCGGGAAGGATCTTGCCGGGGGTCTTGTGACTCCCCTCGGCAAGGATATTACTGAGGATCATTGTATTTTAATCCTCACCTGATCTTGAATATTCCTTATCTTCACAAAGATCTGCATGCCACCATGGAGGTGCCTCCCGAGCACTGCCCAACGTGGTTGATGGTGTCGGATACAGTGGGCTCAAGGGTGGTGCCTCCACTGGTGTTGGACGAGCCGCCGCGACAAGGGCCTTGCCGGGGCGGCGGAGGCCGCCCCGGCAATGGTCTTGTCGGGGGAACCCGCTTCGTCTCTCTGCTCTTTTGTGGTCTTGGCCTTGGCGTTGCTCTGGCTGTCTTGGGCTTCGGTTTTACCTCGGTTCACCTCCCCTATTGGTCTTGGTGCGGCCGTGGGCGCGGCTCCGACTGTCTGTGCACAGGTAAAGGGGTACGAAGGTGCGCCCCTTCTTTTGTACACCAACAGTGCCCGGAGGCCGTCGACTTGATTATATGTGTGTTGAGTTACAGGGGGTGCGAACCCTTGTCCCTGAGGAGGGGGTGGCTTATATAGAGTTCGCCAGACCCCTCCGGCCCTCATTTACACAGTGTTTAAGGTAGAAAAAGATGGGGCGTTTCTAGTAACGCTAGTAAGAAAGTGACATAAATGACCATTAAGTCTACGGGATAAACATCCGACCGTTGCTATACAGAGTGGCTTTAGGTCTTCTGGTTGTCGAGTGACAATTGCTATGGTCGAGTGACTTCGAGTCTGCCGAGTGGAATGCTTCTGGTCGAGTGGATGATGGTACCCCTCAAATGTTTCAGGCTTTAGGGTGATGTCCTAGGCGAGGGTGTCTAGGTCAGGCCTATGACCCTACCCTAGGTATATAGCTTCATCATTAGCCCCCGAATGGTTCAGCGTTCGAGTGGAGAAGGAGTTGACAATACCTCCGACTCAATTCTTGTGCTTCGGAAGCGTCTTACTGGGATCAAATGAACAATCACGATGACTTCAACTTCTTTTTTAGTCACCTTGATTCATTCTTAGTTTGTTGAGTGAACTTTTACCGAAAGCTTCTAGTGTCCTGCTGCTTGCGGATCCTGCGGGATTCGAATTTTGGGAAGAGCACGGGGAGGAGGAAGCCGCGGTAATCGGAGAAGATTAGGCAAGGGCGCCTTGATTCCCGTGCCACCTTTTTCGCCACGTACTACACGCGCGACTGTTACGGGATATGACGGGATTGCTTGGACCCACAAGTCAGCCACTCGGGAGAAGACCTCATATAAGGCGACGTGGCTGGGGTTTTCTGCACGGTGCGCCTCATTCTCTCCCTTTCTCTTCTATTTCTCCAACGTATCCACTTCAGCTCTCGGCACCGCTGACTCGCTCGACCTCCATCCGCTGCAATGGGGAAGGAGAAGATGGCGGCCTTGGAGCACATGAAGAAGGCGACAGCGAAGGCAAAGGGGAAGAAGACCAGCCGGGGCAGATCTTCGTCGATATCCGGCCTGCCGCGCGGCTGGATCCAGGGCGATTGGATTCGGTCGATGATCCGGCAAGACGACATCGACGATATGGTCGAGGGGGGATTGATTCCCCACGGGTCAGGGCGGATCCCGGAGGACGATACCGATCCGCGGCCGGAGGAGGGTGAGTGTGTCCTTCTCGCTACCCACGTTGACCCTGGATTTTCTTTGCCTCCCCACCCTTTCTTCCGAGGTTTCTTGAACTTCTTTGGAGCACAACTTCATCACTTCTCCCCAATACCATCGTGCACCTCGCTGCATTCGTGTCCATGTGCGAGAATTTCCTTGGTTGTCGAGCACACTGGGGCCTCTTCAAACACATTTTCACCTGTCGTTCTCAGTAGGTCAAAAAGGCCAATCCGAGTGATGAGAGGACACATGTGATCCATATGTGTGGGGGTCTTGTGGTCCAAATGAGAGGTAAGAGTACTTTCCCAGCCATGATCCTCCCTGAGTCAGTCAGAGGGTGGCAGTCGACCTGGTTCTACTGCAAAGACCAGCCGACACCAGGCCAGCCGACTGGGCTTCCCCCCTTTTCCATGGCTCGAGTCGAGAAGCCCGCTGCCTTGAAAGTGACTCAGGCGGAGAAAGTGGAGGTGAAGGTGTTGGTCGAGCGAGTGTTCCAGCTCGTTCGTGATGGCGTGAGTAGCATGGATCTACTGGAGGTCTTCCTCTGACGATGCATTCAGCCACTTCAAGCTCGCGACCATCCGATGTGGATGTATTCGGGCATCGATGATACCACTCGGATCCACCCAGAGGAAGTCGACGAGGATACGGTGGAGCAGTGGTTGAGGGGCATCACCGGTAACAAGGATAACCCCATGGGATCCAGGAGAATCCCTCCACTCAACAACTCATATGAATCATACAAGGTCCAACTCTAAACTTCCAAGTGTTTTCTTGATCTATCATGTAACTGCTTTTTGCCAATCGACTGATATTTGTTCCACTTGTTGCCTTTTAGGCCCTCAGAGAGATGTACTCGATGACCAACGGAGAGCAGGAGCAGGACCAGGAAGGGGAGGCGAGCGGAGGCGAGAGCGGCGAGTGGCATCCTGACAGAGGAGAAGACGACGAAAGCGATGACTCTAGCGACGACAAGGGAGTCGACTCGCCTCCTCGCACCGAAAGGCGATCCAATCACTCCCATGATCCGGTGAGTATCTATGGCAAAGCGACTGCGCCAACTAGACAGACCTAGAAACGCCCTCGAACATCTTCTCCGGCGCCGACTGAGAAGACCTCAAAGTAGTCCAAAGTTGTGGCATCGAAGACTCGGAAGACCCTGCCCAGAATCAAAATCGATATCCCCATTGCTTCTGTGTGGGTGTTTGTCTTCGTTTTTTAACCAAGGTTCTATGTTGTCTACCCTTTTCTTGGTTTGACCAAATGAATCTTGAAACGAGCAGTGCCGCTACCTCTGGGACATCTGCTTACAAAAACAAGGACGAGGACATGGAAGATGCGGTTACTTCTAAAGCAGGTATGACCTTCGTAATCTTGTCTTTCCTTCATCGATTGAACTGCGGTCGACTGAATTCTGGCGACTGAGCTTTTTGCAGCTCCTCCCAATGTCATTGATCTTCCATACGATGACGAGGATGTGCCGCTGAGGCCCTTGGGAAGAAGAAACAGGAAGACGTCGACTGGTAAGACGCCTCAGTCGACGCCGGTGATGGAACCGATAATCCAGGAGGCCGGCGATGCCAATCGGACTTCTATCACCTTCACCATGACACTGTCGAGTGCTCAGCCTTCAGCGTCAACCGCGCAGACTCCAGCCGATCCACCTTCACTTTTTGCTGCGCATCACGTCCCAGAGGACCAGGTGGGTGCTACCAAGGAGGCTATACGTCAGGCGGGCATTGTGATGGAGCAGATGAAGATGGTTCGGGAGGCCAGCCAAGCTACTTATGATGCTTTAGAGCAACGTCCAGGTTAGTAGATTACCGTATGTCTCTTTAGCTTGTCGCTTGTTCTGTTAGGATATGTTACCTGAAAACTTTCTTTGAAGGATCTTTCCATCAGTCTGCGTTTTGCATTGGTACACCCACTGGGTGTTTTAACATGCCGTTGAGTAGATTTGTGTCTTGAGTCGACTAAGTTATGTCGATTGAATCTTTGAACCAGTGGGGGTACGCTAAGTGCACCCACTGGGTGTAGTCCCCGAGACCATACTTGACTGCGTCCACTGGGTGTAGTCCCCGAGAGCAAATAACAGTTGACTGTAGTCTGAGAGTCGGAAATTTCTCACTCTGCCTGGACGGACTGTGTTGAGTGGAACCTGAACCGGTGGGCCACGCTAAGTGCACCCATCGGGTGTAGTCCCCGAGACTATTATTGGATGCTTGATTCGGCAGTAGTCTTAGAACCTATTGAATTTATCACCCTGTTGTTCTGAAGTAACCAACCTTTTCACCTGCCGACTGATTGTCCTTTGATTACAGAAATCCTGTGAACTTGGAGCTCTTTTTGTTGACCTGGAGCAGAAGCAGATTCAACTCAATCTAGATCTGGAGCTAGCCAAGACGAACTTGTAGAAGGCCAAGGATGAAACTGCTGGTATGAAAATTTTGTTCGACTGTTCAGTTGCTGAACCGACTGTTATTTGCTTTTTCTGAACCGAGTGTTATTTCTTTCAGAAACAATGAACCAAGCTCTTGCGAAGAAGGATCTGGACCTTGAAGCCACGCAGAAAGCAGCCGACAAGAAAACTGCACTCGCTGACCAGAAGCTGGCCTCCGTCGGTAAACTGGAGGAAGAGAATGCCAAGCTAAAAACCTCCCTTGATGAGGCCAACAAGGAGGCGACTTGTCTGAAGAAGGACAAGAAGAATCTGACAGAAAAGATGGAAGGCCTTGCTCGCAAGCGGGACGACCTGGAAAACTATCTGGGAGGGCTTGCCAAGAAGCTGTTCACCATGCTTGAAGGTGCTTTCCTTTGTCCGACTGACTTGTTGCTGTCGACTCGATATATAACCATTGACTCACCATTGTATTGTATGTGCAGAATTTTGCCGAAATTTCCAGGAAGGAACCGGGCGAGTTGAGACAAGCTTGGAACCCATACTCTCTCCTGTAAAGGATGAAGCTGCTATGAACGTGCTCCGACTGGAATCTCGTCTCGCTGGTGTTGTCGACTATCTTGCTCGACTGAAAGTCGCGATGTCGCGGATCGACATAGCACTCTGGCCGAGGGCGACGCTCCAAAATGACCTCGAGTCTCTGATGGCTCGACTTAATGAGGTTCCTGGTCGAGTGCAGGAATGGAATAAATCTTCTGCTCAGTGCGGTGCTGATGTGGCTCTATCTCTGGTTCGTGTCCACTACAAGGAGACGCGAGAAGAGAAGCTAGCAGCAATCAAGGTCGCCAATACCAAAAGGCACGACTTCCAATCCTTCATGCAAACCTTCATTGTTGCCGCCACTCGGATTGCTGACGGAATCGATCTGGACGAGTTCGTCGAGCCTGCTAGCCGACCTCCTGTGGAGTGAACAAACTTTATGCCTCACCTTAAATTCGCCTCGGAATGCCGAGTGATTTTGTAACTGTCTGTGTCAAAACCGGCATATCTCGGGTAGGGGGTCCCGAACTGTGGGTCTAGGCGGATGGTAACAGGAGACAAGGGACACGATGTTTTTACAATGGTAGGAGATCTACATATCCGTATCGCCAAGCTTGCCTTCCACGCCAAGGAAAGTCCCATCCGGACACGGGACGAAGTCTTAAATCTTGTATCCTCATAGTCTAGGAGTCCGGCCGAAGATAGTTCGGCTATCCGGACAACCCCTAGTCCAGGACTCCCTCAGTAGCCCCTGAACTAGGCTTCAACAACGACGAGTCCGGCGCGCATATTGTCTTCGGCATTGCAAGGCGGGTTCCTCCTCCGAATACTTCATAGAAGGTTTTGAACACCAGGATAGTGTCCGGCTCTGCAAAACAAGTTCCACATACAACCGTAGAGAGAATAACTTTTTGCACAGATCTGCTGACGTATTCCGCGGCGTGACATCACACCACAGCCAAGAAGTCCCCATGGTTTCCCGCACCTCACGTGGTGCCGGAGAAGAAGGCCAAGAAGGATGCCACGGGGACTCGAAAGAGCTCCCGACGCCAGGTGCCGTCGGGCTCATCGCCTGATCACCCTGAGGCGGAATCCTCCTCTGAAGAAGAGGAGGAGGAAGAAGAAGCCCCTCCCCCAGCTAGGGGAGAGAAGAAGAGGAAAGCCGCCTCAACTGGGTAGGCCAGAGGGTCAAAGAAGGGAAGGACCCTTCCTCCGGACTTCTCCGCCAACACCGACAGCGACGAGGAGGAGTGGCCAACAAGGGCCAAGCCCCTGGCGAGATCGTAAGTCCGGATTCCAGAATAACTCAAGGATTTTCATTTGCCGCATAGTGTCTTCTAACGCCGAATATAACCATGTAGCCCGCCCAGGGACGATCTTGCCACTTCGTCGAGCGACTCCCTGAATACGTCGGATGTGAATAGCACTTCACTTCCGACCGCCTCCTCCTCGTGGACGCAAATGACACATGGTGGAGTCCCAAAAGGGGCCCAACCAGGAGGAGGTGGTCCTGGAGGCGCCACAAGGCGACCTCCCGGACGCCGGGCGCGAGGGGGACAAAACCCGAGAGGGCTCTAAGTCCGGCACTGTGCCGGACTCCGGGCCGGAACCAGCAATGGTTCCGAAGGCTGGCAGGCGGCCCCTTCGTAAGAAGGGCAAGACGGCGACACCGGTGACCCCCGTCCAACCGGAGGCACCGGATAGCTTGTTGGAGGCGTTTAACGGCGCGTCCATCAACGAGGAGCACCGCACTATCATGAGTGCGGTGATCCAGAAAGTTCAGTCCGCCAAGAGCGGGCTGACTGAAGCCTGTACCAGCCTTCTAACAGGCTTTGAGGTACGTTTAGAATATGTAAAAATATTACCGCATAGACAGTAGCCCCTGATGCTTAGTTCGGTGTTCGAAAAGAAAAGTCGGACTAAGGATCTAAAAAGATATACGCAAGAGTCTAACATAATTATGTAAATATGGGGATGCAGCCTGCTGACCTCTGTCGCACTGACTGCAGAGGTCAATGCATTGAAGGAGAGCCTCGAGCGGTCCAAGAACGAGCTCGGCCAAGCCAAGAAGCAGCTCGAGGACAAGGAAGGTAAGTAATACCTTATTAAAGAAGTTCCTTATAGAAAAGGATTCGGTTGCAAAAAGTGACAGGAATAACGTGGGTATTGTAGGGGCCACGAACGAGGTGGCGACCCTGAAGGAAGCGGTGTCTGCGGCCGAAAGCAAAGCGGCTGCGAAGCGGACCGAGCGATAAAAGCAGGAGGAGCGGGTGGCGGAGGTGCGGCAAGAGCTCCAGGCTCTCGTGGAAAAACACGAGAGTTTGGAGCGTGACTCAAAGACTCGAGAGTCCGAGCTCGCCTCGGCTCTTGAGAGTGCCAAAGCCGCTAAGGCCGAAGCCCAAAAGGCCTCCAAGAAATTGAATCGTTAAAGAAGATAGCGGCGGGTAAGGCATTCTTTATGCAAAGCAAGAATGTAAAAGTCAATTACCTATTACTTACCCGGATTCGGAGCTCTCCAGGAGCATTCACAGATTTACCAAGTAGTGCGTCTGATGCTGCCGCATTCTACCGCGCCCAGGAGGTGAGCTCGATGGAGAAGGTATTCTGGTCTCAGTATGCTGAGGCCAGAAATCCGGTGCCCCTAAGCGACCAGCTGAAGCAGCTGGTCGAGCTCCACAAGGTCGCCGAACAGGCCATGAAGGGCCTTATAGTTCGGCTGTGGCCATTGGAAGCCATGCCTGGGAACTACTTTGGGCTGGTGCGGCCGCTGGTGGACGCCTTTCCATGGATTGAAGTCATCAAGCGCTCCGTCTGCATCGAAGGTGCCCGTCGGGCCCTTCCCCGTGCTAAAGTGCATTGGGGCAAGATGGATGGGGAGAAGCTTGTGACGGACGGGCCACCGAAGGGCAAGGAGTATCGCACGCCCGAGATGTATTATGAGGGCGTCCTGAAGGGTGCTCGCCGTATAGCGGATGAGTGCTCCAAAGATGTAATTTTTGAATAGACTCGCATTTGTTATCCTGTGCACTGAAAACTTGTTCATATGCGCTAAACAACGCTTGTTAATTTAAAATACTACCTTCTGTGCGGCCGTATCTCAAAATTGAGAGATGGCAAGTCGTTGGCTTCAGCCCCCATGGCACGAGTGCTGGGGTGTTCGGGATAAACTTGAGAACTCTTGTTCCCATTCTTGGGTCCATCGAGGGAGGCGCTCAGCATAGCGAACAAGGCAACCGGACTTATAAAGCTTGAACAATCTAACTAAGCCATAGAATACAATAATTTTAAATATCGTAGAAGCCCCTAGTATTCGGAAGACCTAGTTCGGGGCGATATCCACGCCTTTGGCGGACAATGCCGACTCCTCGCTCTAAGCGGCATAAGTCTTTAGGGACCGAAAAAACCTCTTGAACAGCGATCGGCTCTCGCCCTATCATGACCGGTCAGTTTTAGCTTTCTCCACCGAGGTGCTCAACCCAGCTCAACCGGGGCACAATCACAGTGGTTCTCCCAGCGCTACCTTAGCAGATATAACGGAACGTAAGCTACCAAAACATGGGAGCCGGGCAAACCCAACAATTGACCCAAGATATGATTCGGAACCAATGCATATAATGCTATAAGTTCGGGGTGCCGCACTTGTGAAAGTGTTCGGACTTCTAACACCATATTCTGGGGAACTTAAGCCCCTGTTGCATTGGTCGTACCAAAGTGTACGGGTGCAACATGCCATGAAATGAACATATATATAAATAAAGAAAGAAGTGCAATAATAGGAAAAAGCTATGTATTGTTTATTCAAAAAGGGACTGCAATAAAAGCAAAACGATACAAATAGTGCGATAAGCAAGGGATGGGACTATTTAACATGTCCCCCTCCAGGGGTAAGCTGCGGGATGGTATGTAAAACGGATATAGTGCTCGAAGTAGAGACCACCTGGACACTCGTGAAGTTTTACGCTTCCTGGCTGTTGCATCGTGAGTTCGGCGCGAACGCCGGACAGGGCTTCTAGAGAACAGAGTCCTGAAAGTAAGAAAAAAGAAAAAAGAAAAAGAATGACACAATCGGGAGCCCCTGGTGCGGTTGAGCCGCATTCTTGGGCGTGTCGTGGTCGTGCCCCTCCCCTTATGCCCATGGTATCTCCATAGCGTAGTTATGTATGGCTAATCTTGGCCGCAACTTCGCGAGGGCTGGGGTTGGGGCCGGATTGCTACGCGTGTTCGGATCGTGCCAGGCGGTCTTTTTGTAGGTTACTCCGGGCGCGCTTGACAGTGTCCGATGGTTTATTGGCCGGACTGGAGAATTGCCTTAAGAGGCTGTTCTGCACTTCTGCTGCAAGGGCGGCCGTATGCTCCTCAGATCGGAGAGAGCGTTCGGTGTTTCCATTGACCGTGATTACGCCTCGAGGGCCTGGCATCTTGATCTTGAGGTATGCGTAGTGCGGCACCGCATTGAATTTTTCGAATGCTGTTCGTCCGAGCAGTGCGTGATAGCCGCTGCGGAACGGGACTATGACGTAGATTAACTCTTCGCTTCGGAAGTTATCCGGGGATCCGAAGACCACTTCGATGTAATCGAGCCTGTACAATTGGCCTCTACACCTGGTATGGCGCCTTTAAAGGTCGTTTTGTGGGTTTAATCCTTGAGGGTCTATGCCCATTTTGCGCCTTTGTATCACGATAAAAGCGAGTTCAGGCTGCTACCGCCGTCCATCGGGACTACGGTGATGTGAAATCCGTCGATAATTGGGTCAAGAACCAATGCGGCGAAACCGCCGTGACGGATGCTAGTGGGGTGGTTCCTTTGATCGAAGGTGATCGGGCAGGCAGACCATGGGTTGAACTTCGGGGCGACTGGCTCCATCGTGTATACATCCCTTAGCGCACGCTTCCGCTCCCTTTTGGGTATGTGGGTTGCGTATATCATGTTCACCGTCCGCACTTGTGTGGGAAAGCCCGTCTGTCCTCTATTGTTCGGCGGCCGGGTCTCTTCTTCGTCATCGCTGTGCAGTCCCTTGTCGTTGTTTTCGGCGATTATCTTGCCTGCTTGCTTGAACACCCAACAATCCCTGTTTGTGTGGTTGGCTGGTTTTTCGGGGGTGCCATGTATCTGGCACAAGCGATCGAGTATTCGGTCCAAGTTGGACGGGCCCTGGGTATTTCTTTTGAATGGCTTCTTCCGCTGACCGGGTTTAGAGCCTCTGAATCCGGCATTTACTGCCGTATCTTCAGCATTATCACCGTTAATGCGGCGTTTATGCTTGTTGCGACGCGACCTGCCATTGCTGTCCTTGGTATCCGAACTATCAGGGTGTTTGGCCAAGTTGTTGCTTCGAGCTAGCAGACTATCCTCTCCCGCGCAAAAGGGGTCTTGAGTGCGGTAAGGGTTGCCATGGATTTCGGCTTTTCCTGTCCTAGGTGCCGGGCTAGCCACTCGTCGTAGATGTTGTGTTTGATGGCTGCTAGCACCTCTGCATCCGGACAGTCGACGATCTGATTTTTCTTTGTTAGGAACCGCGTCCAGAATTGTCTGGCCGATTCTTCTGGCTGCTGAATTATATGGCTAAGGTCATCAGCGTCTGGTGGTCGCACATATGTGCCCTGGAAGTTATCAAGGAATGCGGCTTCCAGGTCCTCCCAACAAGTAATTGACTATGCTGGCAAGCTGTTGAGCCAATGCCGAGCTGGTCCTTTAAGCTTAAGTGGGAGGTATTTGATGGCGTGTAGATCATCACCGCGGGCCATGTGGATATGGAGGAGATAGTCCTCGATCTAGACCGCGGGATCTGTGGTTCCATCGTATGATTCGATGTTTACAGGTTTGAAGCCCTCAGGGATTTGATGATCCATTACTTCATCTGTGAAGCATAGTGGGTGTGCGGCGCCTCTGTATTGGGCTATATCACGACGTAGCTCATTTGAGCTTTGTCTATTGTGTTCGGCCCGGCCGGATTTGCTGTATCCGGCGTGACGGTAATCATCCCGTGTCGTGGGGCGCCCACGCGATCCGTAGATCGATCTTGTATGCTTTGCCTTATCCTCCAATATATCTCGCAAGCCCGGCGCGTTTGCCCGTGCCTTGGTACTTTTTGAGTGGCGTCGGGGCGTGGCTTGAGCGGAGGGCCAAGAGGCTTCTCTATCGCAGCCACGGGGTGGCCGGTCTGCCATGTCGTGCGCTGGTGACTTGGGTGCTTCCTCCTCTAATCGAGGCAACGGCCTGCGTTTGGGGTAGCTTTTGGAGGGGCGTTCGAGTTCATACTCTTCGGCTGCCAGGACTTCAGTCCATCTGTCAGCTAGTAGGTCTCGGTCAGCTCTAAGCTGTTGCTGCTTTTTCCTGAGGCTGCTTGCTGTGGCCATAAGCCTGCGTTTGAAACGCTCCTGTTCGGCGCGATCCTCGGGCACGACAAATTCATCGTCGTCGAGGCTTGCCTCGTCTTCGGAGGGAGGCGCATAATTATCGTCCTCTACCTCTCTTTCTGCCGCACTGTCGTGCGGACTTGCTTCTCCCTCCTCCTGCGCTGAGTCCTGCTGGAGGGGGTTGTCTTCAGCACTGTCCGGAGTGTTATTATCTCCCTTGACGGAATCATCGTTTTTGCTGTGGCGGGATTTATAGCGGCGCCGCTGACGTCGGCGCTTGGGCTGTTTATTGGAGGGGTCATCCTCCGCTGTTCCATCGCCGTTCCCATCTTTTGGGATGTCCACCATGTATATGTCGTATGATGAGGTGGCCTTCCAGTGCCCTGTAGGCGCTGGGTCTTGGTAAATCTCCAGCATAAATCGTCCATATCGTCGATGTCTTCGGAGTCGTAGTCGAGCATGTCGGTTAAATCATCGACAGTGGCTACAAAGTGGGTGGTGGGTGGGCGTTGAATTTCTTCGTCGTCCGCATCCCAGCCTTCCTAACCGTAGTCCGGCGAGGGCTCTCCGGATAAAGAGAGAGACTTTAGTGACCTCAGGATGTCGCCAAAGGGCTAGTGCTGAGAGATGTCCGCGATAGTGAACTCCATGACCGGCGCCCAATCGGATTCGATAGGCAGGGGCGCGGCGGGTTCGGAGTCCGGCACCTTGGAGTCACGGTCTTCGCAAAGGACGGGGATGGAGTTCGGCTCAATTGCCGCTGAGATCATAGCCCCCGAGGCGGTGTCCAACCACTCGTCCTCGATCGGCGAATCCGGCTCCGGATTAAGGGTCGGAGCGGGCACTGGTGCGGCCTCCAGGGCACTGTTCGGCGGCAGAGCTAGATCGTACCCATCAAGACAGTGCGACACGCTCGGCTGTGGCTCGAATCCGTCGAAGATCAAGTCTCCGCAGACATCAGCCGTATAGTTCAAACTTCCAAATCTGACCTGATGGCCAGGGGCATAGCTTTTGATCTGCTGTAGATGGCCAAGTGAATTGGCCCGCAGTGCAAAGCCGCCGAATACGAAGATCTGTCCGGGGAGAAAAGTCTCACCCTGGACTGCGTTGTTGTTGATGATCGAAGGAGCCATCGGGCCTATCGGTGACGACACAGAGGAACTCTCAATGAAAGCACCAATGTCGGTGTCAAAACCGGCGGATCTCGGGTAGGGGGTCCCGAACTGTGCTTCTAGGCGGATGGTAACCGGAGACAAGGGACACAACTCCTGCTTGATTAATATTGATGATATGGGTAGTACAAGAGTAGATCTACCACGAGATCAGAGAGGCTGAACCCTAGAAGCTAGCCTATGGTATGATTGTTGTGTGTCCTACGGACTAAAACCCTTCGGTTTATATAGACAACGAATATGGTTAGGGTTACACAGAGTCGGTTACAATGGTAGGAGATCTACATATCCGTATCGCCAAGCTTGCCTTCCACGCCAAGGAAAGTCCCATCCGGACACGGGACGAAGTCTTCAATCTTGTATCTTCATAGTCTAGGAGTCCGGCCGAAGATAGTTCGGCTATCCGGACACCCCCTAGTCCCGGACTCCCTCAGTAACCATAAAACTCCTTCGGGCTTGATGCCCGAGTACTTTAATCTGTGGTCTAGAACCTTAGGATTTATCTGAACTTGGTTTATCTCTGAATATGCTTGTGTTTGACTTCAAGTGGAACTTGTTCTTCACTCGGAATAGTCTTTGTACTTGTGGTGCAACTTCGAGGAGAAAGTCATAGTCGACCTGCACCTCGTCGTCCTTGCGGATTAAGATGGAGCGCACTTTGTACTTGTGGCGCAGCTCTGAGGGGAAGGTCGCAGTCGACCTGCACCTCGTCATCCTTGCGGATCCGGATGGAGCACACATTGCACTTGTGGCGCAAATCGGAGGAGAAGGTCACAGTCGACCTGCACCTCATCGTCCTTGCGGATCAGGATGGAGCGCACATTGTACTTGTGGTGCAGCTCCGAGGAGAAGGTCGAAGTCGACTTGCACCTTGTCGTCCTTGCGGATTGGGATGTATTTCAAACTTAGGCACATACTGGACTGCAGCTAAGCCCCCGAGTGAGAGGGTTGCTCACCACTCGGTAGGATTTTTTAAACTTGGGTGAGTACTGGACCGCAGCTAAGCCCCCGAGTGAGAGGTTCGCTCACCACTCGGTAGGATTTTTCAAACATAGGCGAGTACTGGATTGCAGGTAAGCCCCCGAGTGGGAGGGTTGCTCATCACTCGGTAGGATTTTTCAATCATAGGTGAGTACTGGACTGCAGCTAAGCCCCTGAGTGGGAGGGTTGCTCACCACTCGGTAGGATTTTTCAAACTTAGGCAAGTACATGACCTCAGCTAAGCCCCTGAGTGGGAGGGTTGCTCTCCACTCGGTAGGATTTTTCAAACTTAGGCGAGTACTGGACCGCAGCTAAGCCCCTGAGTGGGAGGGTTGCTCACCACTCGGTAGGATTTTTTAAACTTTGGCGAGTACTGGACTGCAGTTAAGCCCGCGAGTGGGAGGGTTGCTCACCACTCGGTAGGATTTTTCAAACTTAGGCAAAACGGATTCGCTGCTAAGCCACCCACTAGGGGATTTTAAACATATGGATAAGCAACGGCAATCATTTCAGAGAACTATAAAACTTTGTCTTTGATAAACAAACTAAAAGTTATTTCTTATCACATCTCAACAGACGGAGTGCTTAAGTATAAAAACGGCGGAGTAACTCTGCATTCCAAGTGCGTGGCTCGTCCGTCTTGTGCTCGACGTTGTAGAGGTGATACGCTCCATTGTGGAGTACTTTGGTGGTGATGGAGGGGACTTCCCAAGCAGGAGCGAGTTTGTGAGGTTACTGCTGATCCACTCGAAGAACCAAGTCTCCACTCCTTATGTTTCTGGCATGGAATCGACGCAGGTCCTGCTTATAAATAATCACTGGATCAGGGTCATCTCTCTTTATTTTTCTAGGAGACCAACTGCGTCTTGCCGAGCCTATTCCGCTTCATCGTCTGAGAAAAGCTTGACACCGGGTGCATTGTGGAGCAAGTCACTCGGAAGTACAGCTTCAGCTCCATAGACCAAGAAGAATGGAGTTCGGCCACTCGACCGATTAGGAGTTGTCCTAAATCCCAAAAGCACTGATAGAAGCTCATCGACCCAGGGCCTGCTGCGTGCTTGAGATCACGCATCATCGAGGTTTCAGTCCTTTGAGAATCAATCGGTTTTCTCTTTCAGCTTGTCCATTCGACAGTTGATGGGCGACTGAAGCATAATCGACTCGAGTGCCTTGGGACGCACAGAAGGCTCTGAAGTCATCAGAATCGAAGTTCGACCCATTGTCACTGATGATGCTGTGCGGAACGCCATATCTGAATGTGAACTCTCTGATGAAGCTGACAGCAGTACTGGCTTCAAGATTTTTGATAGGCTTGGCTTCAATCCACTTAGTGAACTTGTCTACTGCCACGAGCACATGAGTGAAGCCACTCCTACCAGTCCTCAAAGGCCCAACCATATCTAATCCCAGACATCAAAGGGCCAGATGAGTAGATTGGTCTTTAGGGCTGATGCAGGTTTATGAGACATGTTGGAGTAAAACTGGCAACCTTCACATTTATCGACTATTTATTTCGCCATTTCATTTGCTCGTGGCCAATAAAATCCCGCTCGGTATGCTTTGGCTACAATGGTCCGAGAGGACGCATGGTGACCACAGGTCCCCGAGTTGATGTCCTTGAGGATCACTCGACCTTCTTCTGGTGTTATCCATTTCTGGCTGACTCCAGTTACACTTTCTCTGAACAGCTGTGTTCTTATCACAGTAAAGGCTTTGATCGACGAATGATCTGTCGAGCTTCTTCTTCATCCTTTGGGAGTTCCTTCCTAAGAATGTATGCGATGTATAACACTGTCCAGTTGGAGTGATGACTAAAACCTCCATGATCAAGTCGACCACGGCTGGGACTTCGACTTCAGTTGGATCAGTGGCACTCTTTGCCTGTGGGGGCTCTTCAGTGAAAGGATCTTCCTGAACTGAAGGTGTATGAATTGTTCCACAAACACATTGTTAAGAATGGTCTCCCTCTTGGAACCTATTTTTGACAAATCATGAGCTGGTTGATTCATCAGTCGGGGTATATGATGGGGCTCTAACCCCTCAAACTTCTTCTCTAACTTTCTCACCGCATTACAATAGCTAGTCATAGCCGGGCTCCTGACGTCCCACTCCTTCGTTACTTGATTAACCACCAAATCTGAGTCGCTGAAGACCATTAGGCGACGGACGTCGAGTGAAATGGACATACGCAGCCCGTACAGAAGTGCTTCGTATTCAGCCTCATTGTTGGAGGAATCAAAATGAATCTGAAGAACATAGTTGAGTCTGTCTCCTCTAGGGGATACCAATACCACCACAGCACCCGAACCATTCAGCATCTTGGACCCAAGAAAGAACATTGTCGGTGTCAAAACCGGCGGATCTCGGGTAGGGGCTCCCGAACTGTGCGTCTAGGCGGATGGTAACAGGAGACAAGGGACACGATGTCTTTACCCAGGTTCGGGCCCTCTCGATGGAGGTAATACCCTACTCCTGCTTGATTAATATTGATGATATGGGTAGTACAAGAGTAGATCTACCACGAGATCAGAGAGGCTGAACCCTAGAAGCTAGCCTATGGTATGATTGTTGTTGTGTCCTACGGACTAAAACCCTTCGGTTTATATAGACACCGAATAGGGTTAGGGTTACACAGAGTCGGTTACAATGGTAGGAGATCTACATATCCGTATTGCCAAGCTTGACTTCCACGCCAAGGAAAGTCCCATCCGGACATGGGACGAAGTCTTCAATCTTGTATCTTCATAGTCTAGGAGTCCGGCCGAAGATAGTTCGGCTATCTGGAAACCCCCTAGTCCAGGACTCCCTTAGTAGCCCCTGAACCAGGCTTCAATGACGATGAGTCCGACGCGCATATTGTCTTCGGCGTTGCAAGGCGGGTTCCTCCTCCGAATACTTCATAGAAGGTTTTGAACACCAGGATAGTGTCCGGCTCTACAAAACAAGTTCCAAATACAACCGTAGAGAGAATAACTTTTTGCACACATCTGCTGACGTATTCCGCGGCGTGACGTCACACCACGGCCAGGCCTTTATACGAATCGTTTTTTACTGTCCCACCTTAGCGCGTTTAGCGAGGCGGTTTCCTTGATACGTCTTATCAACGCGTAGATCGTGCCCCCTTATTCCGGGATTCTCATCAATACGGATGTGGGTATTAACCGTGCCGTTGGCACGCCTACTCTATCGAAGGCGAGTCCCAATCGGCCACGTGGAGGGCTCTTGGTATTCAACCTCTTTATAATGAGACCAAGGCCCCCTTCTTTTTTCCACCCTCCATCAAGTTCGCCTCGCACTTCGAGTTCTAACACCAAAAACTTCAGATTTAGGCGCTTCGGACCTTCGACGATGTCCGGCTCCGATCAGCTCAGCCGATGGATGTCTTCTTTTGTTACAGAAGAAGATGTGCTAAAGCTGCGAGACGCCAGGTATCTAACCGACGAGATTTCGCATAGGCTGCTTGCCCCAGGGCAGGTTATTCCCACTCCCGAGCCCGACGAGAGCGTGGTGTTCGTGTCCCACTTCCTTCGGGGTTTAGGCTTCCCGAGGGATCTTTGTGCGGGGGCTCATGTTTTATTATTGGCTGGATTTCCATGACTTGAATCCGGAGTCCATCCTCCATATCTCATCATTCATTGTCATATGTGAAGCCTTCCTCCGTATTACCCCTCACTTTGGACTGTGGCTCAAGACCTTCAAGGTGGAACCGAAGATGATCGAGGGGCCACAAACAAGCAGTCTTGAGGGGGTTATAAACAAGTGTGCAGATGCTCCGTTGCCCGAGGGCTCCTTTCAAGAGGAGCTTGGTTTGTGGCAACGGGAGTGGTTCTATATCACCGCTCCCAGGGGCACCAAATTGGTGGAGCCTCCTGCCTTCCGTTCAGGTCCACCACAGCGGCTGGCATCATGGGTCAACAAGGGGCTCGACTGGGGGCCGTCTAAGGATGTTCCTCTGTTGCAGGGCCGTATTCGAGACCTCAATGGAAGAGAGATCAATCTGGTCATAGTGGCGCAGGTTATGTTAATTCGGCGCCTTCTGCCCTGCCAACGTCGCCCCCTCCGTCTATGGGAATTTAATCCGGAGGGACCACGAGTTCTCCAACATTTTATGGGTACGACGCCCGTGGAGATGTATAAACTGTTCTTCGGATCACAAGAGAAGTGTCCGGACCTGACTGAGGACGCAGGACTAAGCTGCAATCGCCCAGATACTCAAGTAAGTAGTCCTGTACCCGGACAAGCTGTCCGTTCATTAATCATAAACTTTCCCGTAAAGGAGCTGTTTTTTGAACAGGAGTGGATAGCGAAGGCAAAGTTGATAAGGTGTCCGGCTCCCCTCCTAGAGGCCACGCCGGATCCCATGCTGACCAAGATGTTGAAGGCCGCGCCTTTTGAAGAAGGCGAAGGGGGGAGCGGGGAGGCAACTTCCTCCATGAAGGAGGCTTTCAAGGAAGGAGAGATCAAAAGTCCCACCCTCCAAGGAGAGAAGAGGACTGCTTCGGAAGATCCGTAGGCCAAATCCTCGAAGAGGGGAAAGAAATCTTCGTCAGAGAGTCCGGCGCTGGGAATTACCCCAGCCGCACAATTTCCCCAAGGGGATCAGCCCTCCAGCGAGCCATAAGTAAAAAAGAAGAGGTCCTATAAATAAAGAACATCCCTGTATTTATTTCTGAAGATAACCGAAATTGTACCTTGTAGTTCGGATCTCAGCCCTTCTCGTGAGCTCGTCTTGAGGATCTTCTTCCAGAGATGATGGAGAGCGAAACGCCTCCACCTGTCGCACCTTCATGCGAGGCGGACGACCCTGAGGTGTCGTCACAGAGGGTTTCCCCTGGTCCGGCGCGGCTGGAAGGTCCGGCGCTGGCTGGCGTGCGGTCGGAGGAGCTGAAGGATCTGCTGGGGCGAGCGGCCATCACAGAAGATCACCGTGCACTTTTGGGTGCGGTGATTGATAGAATTGTGTCCGCCGAGAGCGGATTGCATGAAGCCGTCAGAAGCTTCCTGACAGGGTTCGAGGTACGCAAAAATGATGTACCTTCTGACAGTTATGCATATAGAATGTGCCCTGTATAGATAGTAGCCCCTGAGACTCGGTATGCTGTCAAAATTGATAGAGTGCCGAGGATCATAATCTCAGTTATAACATATCGCCGCTCTAAATAGGTGGTGGGGCGTCCGGTGGCCAGCCGGACTGATGAATTTGCCGAACTAAAGCGGCAACTTGATGAGGCGGATGCGGACATCGCGCTGGTCAACAAACGGTTTGACGAGTCACAAGGTATGCAACTTGTCAGCGGACACTTAGTAAGGTAGCATGACGCCCATGCCTTACTACTTGTATGCATAATGCAGGTGGTGCCGCTGCTGTGGAAGAGCTGCGGGCAGAACTCGCCCGAGCTAAAGAGCAAGCCAGAAATAGTAATGCGGCCGCTTTAACGGCGGCCAAACAGCTAAAAGCCGAACGGGCTGCTCACTGTCGAAGCAAAGAGGAAATGGCCGATATGGCCATAAAGTTGAAGAATGCTACCGACCGCTGCGGGGTTCTTGAAAAAGAGCGTCAAGCGGAGCAAGAGGAGTCAAAAAAGGCCACCGCCGAAGCCAAGGATGCCCGCTCCGCAGTGAGAGCTGCAAAGGAAGAGTTGCGTCGGGCTGTGGATGTTGCTGCTGGAAAGCCTTTTCTGCTGCGGAGGAAATATACGGATCCGAAGTATGCTCAGTTTGGCAAGTTGTGGAGTTTGGAGGATGCTTATCTGGACTTAGCGGCGAGCGCTGCGGACGCGGTTGAGCACTTCCGAGGCCAGAAGGGGCACAGAAGGGAAGAGCTATATTGGTCGCAATTCCATAGTCCGGAGCGTCCTCTTCCGTTGTCCGATCGGTTGGCCAGAAGGGGCACAGAAGGGAGGATGCTTATCTGGACTTACCGCGTATCGATGCAATGAGGCGATCGGCATGCATAGAGGGAGCACGGATGGCTTTTGCCCGTGTCAAGACATACTGGGCGGAGATGAAGGCCACCGATGTAGCATCCCAAGACTCGGACAGAAGCCGAGTACCTGCCGAGCACTATTTTGAGGAAGTTCTTCCGGGCGCTTGTTTAATAGAGGCGCAGTGCTCGAAGGATGTTATGTTCGAATGACATGTGTAATTTTATGAAACAACGTTTCAATTTAATGTAAGAGCTTTTTATACTTGTACCTTCAAGTGGTAAACTACCTCCTATGCGGCCGTTGATGTATATATGTATATAACCTGAAAGATGGCAGTCTTCAGCTTTAGCCCCCACGCACATAGTGCGGGGGTGTTTGCAAAGAAGTCGCGCTTTTCACACTTAATCCAACGTCTTGGTCCTGTAAAGGTGGTGGTAGTGTATCAAACTAGGCAACCGGACTTTAATGCTTTATCACTTTCACTTAGCCATAGGGGTTCGAGGGTGGGGCTACTATATAGCCCCTGGGGGCACCGCACTCTCCCGAAGTCGGGGTGCGTATGTGCCTGACCGAAAAACGGTCCTTCGTCAATGCGGAGGAATTCTAAACATTCCGACGAATCATCGAGTGGTTGACCAGTCTCTCGCTATATCATGACAGTCAGTTTTCGGCTTTCTCTACTGAGGTGCTCGCCCGGCCGAACCGGGGCACAATCGCGATAGTTCTCTCGGTGCCGCGTTAGCCGATAGAACGGAACGTCAGGCAGCAAAACACAGGAGCCGGGCAAACCCAACATTTGACCAAAGACATGATTCGGAGCTGATGCATATAAGGCCTAACTCGAGACGCCGAACACTCCCTAAGGTATTTAGTCTTTATAAAAACGGGCAGAATAATGCCCTAAGCCCCTGGTGTCCAGGTACGTGCAACAATTCTGGTGCAGCCGATGCCAAAGCGCCAGCCTCCTCCTCGGTTATAGCTAGGAACCGGGGGATGTGTATCAACAAGAGACAGTAAAAAAGGTTTACGCAGGATCTTAATCTGAAAAGAATCCTTGCAACGGGTCCCTACTGCACGTCTGCGCCTGTGTCTCCGTTGTGCCGTATCCTGGACGGGTGTAGCACGTTGTTCATCTGTAAGAGAGAGGAACATAGTTGAAAAGAAAAAGGATCGTGCAAGAAATGTACTTTACATGAAATAAACAGAGTATGGTTCAAAAATTAAAGAAAATTGAGCTTTATTCTCTCTTGTTGTACATGCGTGTGGCCCCTTGTACGGGGGTATGCCGCTAGTAGGAGCCGGACTCGTCTAGCCGTGTCCGGGGTTCGAATTACCTATTCAGGTGCTTTGGTTAGCGGAGCCGGATTGATGTGGGGCTGTCAAGGCAGCATTGCATTCTTCCGTGCTCAAGTAACACTTAATACTCCCTTTTAATGAGATGATGCCGCGTGGACCGGGCATTTCAAGTGTATGAGATGCATAATGCGGTATTGCGTTAAAGCGGGCGAAAGCTTCACGCCCCAGTAGTGATTGATAGCTACTTTCGAATGGGGCGATGTGGAAGGTTAACCTTTCGCGGCGGAAGTTGTCGGATGAGCCGAACACAACTTCTAACAGTAGGGAGCCCGTGCAATGGGCATATAGTCCTGGCATTACCCCTTTAAAGGAGGTGTTGCTATGGCAAATTTTGCTTGGGTCTATCCCCATCCTGCGGATTGTGTCCTTATATATCAGGTTTATGTCACTGCCGCTGTCCATGAGGACTTGTGTAAATTGGAATCCGTCAATTATGGGATCCAATATCAAGGCAGTCCATCCTGCGTTCCGGATACTTTCGGAGTAGTCCTGATGATCGAAGGTGATTGGTTTTGACAACCTGTGTTGATACTCCACTAGGGTAGTCTGTGCGGCGCTTAGTTTAGTGGGCGCCGTGCTGTTTTTCCCTTTTATCACGTGAAGTGAGTTTACTGTTTTAACCTCTTGTGCTAAATTCTTTTGTTTTCCGGGGCTCTGCTTGTGGTGCTCGTCATCATCCTCACTTGGTGTGTCGAGCCCCTTGTGTTCGGCGTTGAGTCTACCGGACTGCTTGAAGACCCAGCAATCTCTGTGGGTATGGTTTGCAGGCCTCCCGGGAGTACTGTGGATTTGACATATCTTGTCCAAGATTTTGTTTAAGTTGGATAGATCATCGCTGTTGTCCTTAAGGGGCAGTTTTTTATTGTTCTGTCGTGAGCTTTTGAATCCTGCGTTGATCGTCAAGGCTTCTTTGGACCATCCCCTTAATCCGGCGCTGGTCCTTGCTGCGTCGTGGTTTCCCATTCCCATCCCTGACTTCGGATGTACTTGGGTCGCTGGTACTGCATCTTGCTAGCCAGCTATCCTCTCCCACGCAAAAGCGGGTCATGAGGCTTGTTAGTGCGGCCATTGTTCTCGGCTTTTCTTGGCCGAGGTGTCTGGCGTGCCATTCATCTCGGATGTTGTGTTTGAAGGCTGCTAAGGCTTCGGCGTCCAGACAGTCGACTATTTGGTTCTTTTTGGTAAGGAACCTGTTCCAGAATTTTCGGGCTGACTCTCCGGGCTATTGAGTTATGTGACTTAGATCGTGCAGATCCGGAGGGCGGACAGAGGTCCCCTGAAAATTTGCCCGAAATGCATCCTCGAGCTCTTCCCAACTTCCGATGGTGTTTTCGGGAAGGCTTTTAAGCCAATGCCGAGCTGGCCCTTTGAGCTTGAGGGGTAGGTATTTTATGGCGTTGAGATCATGTCCTCTAGCCATGTGTATGTGGAGGGTGTAATCCTCAATCCAGACTCCAGGGTCTGTTGTTCCGTCGTATGCCTCTATGTTTACGGGTTTGAATCCCGTTGGGTATTCGTGATCCAGCACCTCATCGGTGAAACATAGGGGGTGTGCGGCACCCCTATATTTGGGTGTGCCGTGATGTTCGGATATTTGGCTTGTTGCATTGCTTTGAAGAGCTTGCCTTCTCGGCCCATAGATGTACCTAACTGGGCCGTCTTTTTTATGCGAATCCTTATGTGGATCGCGTACCGGCTTGTGTGCGGCGCCATTTGCCGCTCTCTGTTTACCGTGGGGTCATCCATCCGACCGGGTGGCCTTCATGTTCTTTGATTGTGGGGGCTCTACGGCCTCCTCATCAAATTCGGGCAGTAGTTTTCTTTTTGGGTAGCTCTTTGTTCGGCGACTGTCGTCGTACTTGTCTGCGGTGTTGAGTAGTTTGCTCCATCTGATTTTGAGTGCATCTTCCGCTGTTTTGAGCTTCCTCTTCTGCTTTTTCAGGCTACGCGCAGTGGCGACGAGCCTTTTGTGGAGGTTCTTCTGCTCCAACAATTTGCCCGGCGTGAGATCGTCCGAACTGTTATCTTCGCCAGGGACGGGTTGTTCGTCCAAGTTGTCTTGTTCGGACGGTTGCTCGGTAGTATGTTCGCCGTCCACCGGTTCGCCCTGCTCTATGGCTGGGTTTTTGTCGAGGCGGGACTTGGTGCGGCGTTTACGTTGCCGTTTTGACTGCTTTTCGAGGGATTTATCCTTCGTAGTGTCCCGTTGTTCCTCGTCGTTACTTCCTTTAGGTGTGTCCACCATGTATACATCATGGGATGAGGTGGTTGTCCAGTATCCTATAGGTGCTGGTTCATGGTTGTCTCCTTCATCGTCGTCCATACCGTCGATGTCTTTGGAGTCGAAATCGAGCACGTCGTTTAAGCTTTCGACAGTGGCTACAAAGTGGGTGGTGGGTGGGCATTGAATTTCGTCATCCGCGTCCCTTCCTGGCCGTAGTCCGGCCAGGGCTCTCTGGATAAAGAGAGAGACTTTAGTGAATTCAGGATGTCGCCAAAGGGCGAGTATTGAAAGATGTGCGCGGCAGTGAACTCCATGACCGGCGCCCAATCGGATTCGATTGGCAGGGGCACGGAAGGTTCGGAGTCCGGAGAGGAGTCCGACACCTTGGAGGCACGATCTTCGCAAAGGACAAGGATGGAGTTCGGCTCAATCGCCGTTGAGATCATAGCCCCCGAGGCGGTGTCCAACCACTCGTCCTCGATTGGGGGAACCGGCTCCGGATTAAGGGTCGGAGCGGGCACTGGTGCGGCCTCCAGGGCACTGTTCGGCGGCAGAGCTAGATCGTACCCATCGAGACAGTGCGGCATGCTCGGCTGCGGCTCGAATCTGTCGAAGATCAAGTCTCCGCGGACATCGGCCGTATAGTTCAAACTTCCAAATATGACCTGATGGCCAGGGGCGTAGCTTTCGATCTGCTCCAGATGGCCAAGCGAATTGGCCCGCAGTGCAAAGCCGCCGAATATGAATATCTGTCCGGGGAGAAAAATCTCACCCTAGACTGCGTCGTTGTTGATGATTGAAGGAGCCATCGGGCCTATCGGTGACGACACAGAGGAACTCTCAATGAAAGCACCAATGTCGGTGTCAAAACCGGCGGATCACGGGTAGGGGGTCCCGAACTGTGCGTCTAGGCGGATGGTAACAGGAGACAAGGGACACGATGATTTTACCCATGTTCGGCCCTCTTGATGGAGGTAATACCCTACTCCTGATTGATTAATATTGATGATATGGGTAGTACAAGAGTAGATCTACCACGAGATCGTAGAGGCTAAACCCTAGAAGCTAGCCTATGGTATGATTGTTGTTGTGTCCTACGGACTAAAACCCTTCGGTTTATATAGACACCGAATAGGGTTAGGGTTACACAGAGTCGGTTACAATGGTAGGAGATCTACATATCCGTATCGCCAAGCTTGCCTTCCATGCCAAGGAAAGTCCCATCCGGACACGGGATGAAGTCTTCAATCTTGTATCTTCATAGTCTAGGAGTCCGGCCGAAGATAGTTCGGCTATCCGGACACCCCCTAGTCCAGGACTCCCTCAAACATGGTTCAATGCTCCGAATCAATCTGAGTCGGCAGTTGCTGCTCAACCCGCTCGGCAAGGAAATTTAGTATTGCTTGGGACTTTATAGCTTTCTTTTCCTCAAACTTGATATCCAAGGGAATGAGTTCAATCGCCCACTTTGCCACTCGAACAGTTGCATCTCTGTTGTTCAGAATTTCTGATAATGGTGAGTCGCTGACGACTATAATGGAGTGATCAGAGAAATAATGCGCAACCTTCTTCGTGGTCATGTAAATTCCATAGACAAGCTTCTGATAATGTGGATATCTTTGCTTGGATGGAGTCAAGACTTCAGAAATATAGTATACTGGGCGCTGAACTTTATAGGCTTTTCCTTCTTCTTCCCGCTCGACCGTGAGTACTGTACTGACAACTTGTCCAGTGGCTGCAATATAAAGCAGTAAAGGCTCTTTGCTGATTGGGGCAGCAAGCACTTGCTGGGTGGAAAGCAGGGCTTTGACCTCTGCAAACGCTGCGTCAGCTTCAGGAGTCCACTCAAACTTAACAGATTTATTCATCAGTCGGTAAAGAGGCAATGCCTTTTCACCGAGGCGAGATATGGATCGACTCAAGATGGCCAGACAACCAGTAAGCTTCTAGACATCATGCACATGCACAGGGCGCTTCATCCGGAGTATGGCACCAACTTTCTCTGGGTTCGCGTCGACCCTCGTTTAGAAACGAGGAAACCGAGTAACTTTCCACCAGGAACTCCGAATGTGCACTTCGATGGGTTAAGCTTGATATCATACCTTCTCAGGTTGGCAAAGGTTTCAGCGAGGTCAGTCAGCAGGTCGGAACCTTTGCGCGACTTGACCACAATGTCATCCATATATGCTTCCACATTCCGACTGACTTGAGTGAGCAAACACTTCTGAATCATCCTCATGAATGTGGATTCGCCGTTCTTGATGCCGAATGTCACGGTGACATAACAAAAGAACCTGAATGGAGTGATGAAAGTTGTTTTTATCCAGTCCATACAGTCGGATCTGATGATACCCGGAATAGGCGTTCAGAAAAGACAAACGCTCACACCCCACAGTCGAGTTGACAATTTGGTCTATACGGGGGAGAGGCAAATGATCTTTTGGGCATGCACGATTTATCACTAGTAGAAAAGAGGGCTTTGGTTCAGGCCGGGTCAGCCCATTAGTCACGGTTCAGTCCAGAACCGGGACTCATGGGGGCATTGGTCCCTGTTCGTGAGCCCAGGGGGCCGGCCGGGCCACGTGGGCTATTGGTCCCGGTTCGTCTGGACCTTTTGGTCCCGGTTGGTGGGACAAACCGGGACCAATGGGTCTGGCTCCTGGCCCACCACCATTGGTCCCGGTTGGTGGCTTGAACCGGGACAACAGGCTGCCCTTTAGTCCCGGTTCAGGCCACGAACTGGGACCATTGAGGTGCCTATATATACCCCTCGCCCGCGAGCAGAGCACTCCACTACTCTGTTTTTCTCTAGCCGGGGAGGCGAGGGCTTTGTGGTGCTCTAGCTCACCTCCTATGCACATGAGGTGTTCGATGAAATGCCCGAGCCACACTAGTGAAGCTTTCTCCTCTCGAAGCACGACCTCCGAACACTATTTTTCCCGAGATTTTTCTAGGTTTATATTAGCGGCTTGTCACGCCCTATCCCCGTCTTCACTGTTGTTGATCACCCGCGCCGATCTCGTCGCCGGCACCACCATGGTGAGCCTCTTGTTCTTATCTTCTTTCTGAAAGAAAAAAAAATTCTTGCTTTAGATAGATACTTGTCCAATTTTCTTACTATTTTATTGCTTGTTATTATATAGTGCGATGGTTTTGGTATCAGCCCCCGTTGGCCCTCGTTCTGTCTATGATTCGGATTTGGTATATATTATCTTTATAACTATTGGTTCATTTATTGTTTATGAAAATTATGCCGACCAACGTGACATAGATTTTATTTATCTAGGAGGTATGTGAACCGAAAATTCCAACCGACCCTATTGTCGAGAGGTGAAATTTAGTTGAAGAAGAAAACAATTTCTTGAAGGAAAAAATAAATAAAATTGAGGAGGAGAAGATGATATTGGAGTTTCATGTTGTGGATGTGGTCGATGATCACAAGATCAAGATGGATGCAATGCGCTTGAAGATTAGAAAGATTAGAAAATATGCCATTCATACCGAGGCTTGGTATCATTATGCCGTTGGATCAATTGTTACCTTGGTTGCGATTATGATCGCATTTATTTTCGCATTGAAATGTTTTACATAGTATCAATGTATGGTTTAATTAATTTAGATTCTCTGGAGAGCTATATGTTTTTAGATGAGAACTATGTATGTACTTCGGTTTTAATGTGATGATGAACTTCTATTAATTTGGTCACTTAATTATCTATTCATGATGTTCTGTAATGGTTTTTGACACACTTAATTATATATAATGCACGCAGATGAACCGGCAATGGATGTACGGTGACAGACACACCTCCGAGTACATTAAGGGCATGCATGATTTTCTCGAAGTGGCTGAGGCAAACAAGCAGAATGGTTTTATGTGTTGTCCATGCCCTAAATGTGGGAATACCAAGTCTTACTCTGACCGGAAAATCCTTCACACCCACCTGCTTTACAATGGTTTCATGCCACACTATAATGTTTGGACGAGGCACGGAGTAATAGGGGTTATGTGTCAGGACCCCGTTTCCAAGTCACATCGATCTAGCCAGTAACACCTCATATCACTTTGCGGCCTCACGCACGGTATTCCCACGGGTGTCGCCTTACCATGGCCCGGGACCGTTTGCGCCTTTTGGCTCACGTATATGATAGTGTCGCTAGCATCCATATGACAGAGACCCCGGGCCGACATGGCTAGTCGTGAACCCAAAGCGGCGCTAACCCATGGGGACAGGCATACATGAATCACATCGAGCATGTCGGTCAGCAGCGTGTGAATCCGGGCTGTAGTACTGGGCTAACAGGACTTCGGGAACCCGGGCTGTAGCAGGCTAGGCAGAATTCCGGATGTCACCGCGTGACATTTCCCCGAAGGGACAGACACAGGAACGAAGTGAAACACATGCCGGCAAGTCAAGTGTTCAGAGCAGTAGTGCTGGGCTAGCAGGACTCCGGTGAACCGTGCTGTAGCGGACTACTATCGCTCTGGAAGCACTAGACTACATTTCCCCATATGAGAGGCTGCCAAGGATAAACACATAGATTGTCGGATCCCACACATACCACCATTTCAAACATACACACAGTATGCTCAATATGTGTAAATATAACATGGCATCACAACATAACTCTACGACTCAAATATTTATTTATTTGGCTCCGAGGAGCGAGATATTACAAACATGGGTCTCATGACCCAACATTCAGAGCATACAAGCAACAAGCACAAGCGGAAGCTTAACATGTCTGAGTACAGACATCTACAAATGAAAAAGGCTGAGAAGCCTGACTATCTACCAGATCCTGCCGAGGGCACAAGATCGTCGCTGAGGTAACAAGCTAAACGTCGAAGTCCACGCGTAACTACTATCGAGAATGACGTCTCTCTGCAAAACATAAAATAAGCAAACGTGAGTACAAATGTACTCAGCAAGACTTACATCAGCACTAACTACATATGCATCATTATCAACAAAGGGGGTGGTGGAGTTTGACTGCAGCAAGCCAGCTTTGACTCGGTGGATATCCTACACTACGACTGCAAGTAACTCTTTGGAGGTGGCGCACACGAGTCCACATAATCACCATATCAATACACCACTATGGACCTGCTCCCGTCTCCCTACGAGAACGCCATCCATAGCACTCACGCTTATCTTGCGCATTTTAGAGTATCCACTTTCACTTGTCTATGAACTGCATGTGCAACCCAGAAGTCCTTTACCGTGGACACGGCTATTCGAATAGATAATATTAACCCTGCAGGGGTGTACTTCTTCACACACGCTCTCGCCACTTACCGCCATGTACACGTCATGTATCTCGGCAACCTTCAAGCGGAAGTCTGGCGAGGGTGTCGGCCACGACCTGACTAACCACACAAGTCTCTCGTCCAGGTTTATCGCCTATTCAGGTTCCATCCGCAAGGAGATCCGGCCGGGGTGTCGCTCACGGCCCCAAACGATGTGAGAAGGTTTCCCGAGACACCAAACGGGCGCCCGGTACACCGTGCCACGGTGTATCTACCGCAACATAGCCCACCCCTATGGTCAGCGCTACGCACGGCACCCAACACATATCCTACAAACACCAGAAACTAGTTGCAACTCCTGGACAGAGATCGAGTTGATTAATAAGTCGGGAGGGGTACTTAAGCATTCCAATGCGTGGTAGTAGCTGTTCATGGATCACAAACACAGAACTCAGTTCCTGAGGACGGTTTCAATGAGACAACCCACCATGTACTCCTACAAGGCCTCTCACCGCTACCTTTACCAAATCGTGTTCACACACTTAGCTCACACACATTAGGAGATGTTCACACACCATTCCAATTCATTCCCGATGAATCAGATCTGACTCAACTCTAAGCAGTAGCAGGCATGAAAAAAAAGCATGAATGAGTAGGCACAACAGGGCCCAAACAACTCCTACTCATGCTAGTGGGTTTCATCTAATTACTGTGGAATGACAGGTCATGCAGAGGATAAAGGGGTTCAGCTACCGCAGCAAGTAACACATGAGTCGTTGTTGTCCTAAAATAAATAGAGCAGCAGCGAGAGAGTGGGATTATATCAGAATGAACAAGGGGGTTTTGCTTGCCTGGCACTTCTGAAGATAGTATAGTTCTTCATCGGTGTCATCGAACTTATCGTCGGAACCACGTCTATCGAGAGGGGACAAATACCGGCAAACAAAGAGGAACACAATCAATGCAATGCAACAATTATGATGCATGATAATATCATGGCAATATGATGTTGATTGAGCTAATGCAACTAGCAACCATATTAAATGAAGTTGGTTTGAACCAAGGGTTCAAATTCGAACTCCATATGTGCTTATTTAAATGTCAATTATGCAAATTAACCTGTATAGCAACCCTAGGTTTTTCAAACATGCATGCAAATGCCATAAACAGATTCCTTGAATTTTTCTGATAATTTTTCATATATAATTTATTTCATTTGGAGTTACGGTTTATTTTATATGAATTTAGAAGTTTATACTATTTTCTGGAATTTCCTGAAAAGAATAAATCCAGAAAAGGCATTACTGCGTCAGCATTGCGTTACTATGACGTCAGCGGGTCAACTGCGGCAGTCCAGGTCAAACCCTGACCCGTGGGTCCCGCGTGTCAGTGTAATTAGCCTAACTAGTTTTTAGTTAGCACTAAAACCAATTTAATTAGAGGACGAGCCGCACATGTCGTGGAGTCAGGGGAAGTCAACCTGGGCCCACACGGAGTCAACCAGGGTCAAACGGGGTCAACTCGCCGGCGTTTAGCCGCCGGCGAGGCCAGACGCGGCGGGGCACCTCGGATTTCACCTACAGGGCACCGTTCGAGGCGCCGTTGGGCTCTACGGGTAGCTGGCGCAACGGCGCGTCCGTTGGTGGCCGTGACTGGGCCTGGGGTGGCCGGAGTCAACGGCGGCGAGCTCGGTTGCGGCCGCCGGAGTTCGGGCGCGAGCGGGGACGCGGTTGCGGTGGCCGTGGCGATGTGCGTTTAGCACCAACGACGTGTACGTGGTGCGGTGAGTTTGATGGGCGCATGCCCAGGACCAAATGGTCACCGGAGCAGCACCGGCGACGAGCGCAGGCGGCGGCGCGTTCGGTCACAGGCGAGATGGTGGCTACGGCATGCAAACGAAGCAAAGGAGAGGGGGGTTAGGGGGAGGAGCTCACGGCGGATGCGGGGAGAGGCTCAGCGGCTCGGGGAGGTGCCGTGGACGACGGACGGGCGCCGGCGATCTCGGTTGCCCGAGGTAGAAGACGACCGCGGTGACGACGTTCGGGGAAGTCCGGTGCCGCGTGGCTCGGCGGAGAGGTCCAGGGCGACGAGGCGGAGCTCTTGATCCAGTCAGGGAGGCGAGGGGGAGGCGGTGGCCGTGGTGGTGCCACAAGGCTGGCTGCAGCAGCTTCGGGCGCGAGAGGGGGAGAGAGCAGAGGGAGGGAGAGAGCTCGAGAGAGGGTGAGAGGCGGTCGAGGGGGTTGCGTGGCGTCGTCCAGACGCATCGAGGAGGACCCAGGCAGGCAGGGAGGGAGGAGGTGGCCGCGGCGTGCGTCGGGCACGCAGCTGCTTCTCCTCCTGGCAGGAGGAAGAAGACAGCACTGCCCCTCCTCGGTGGGCGCCTGCCCCATGTTGGGCGCCAACTGTCGTGGTACTAAGACTGACAGTAGAATGGGGGGTAGGTATGAGGAGGCAAGATCCCAGCTATGGTGAAGTTGTACACACAAGATTTACGAGTTCAGGCCCTTCATGATGGAAGTAATAGCCCTACATTTCGGTGCCCGGAGGCGGTCGACTGGATTATATGTGTTTTGAGTTACAGGGGTTGTGAACCCTTGTCCCTGAGGAGGGGGGTGGATTATATAGAGTTCGCCAGACCCCTCTGGCCCTTAGTTACACAGGGTTTAAGTTACATAAAGATGGGGCGTTTCTGGTAATGCGAGTAATAAAGTGAGATAAATGACCATTAAGTCTATGGGGTAAACGTCCGACCGTTGCTATGCAGAGTGGGTTTAGGTCTTCTGGTCGTCGAGTGACAATTGCTACGGTCGAGTGACTTCGAGTCTTCTGAGTGGAATGCTTCTGGTTGAGTGGATGATGGTACCCCTCGAATGTTTCTGGATTTAGGGTGATGTCCTTGGCGAGGGTGTCTAGGTCAGGTCTATGACCCTACCCTAGGTACATAGCTTCATCACTCGACAAGCATAACTTTGTCCATGTGTTGATCCTTTGAGATCGCAACTGTCGGTGTCAAAACAGGCGGATCTCGGGTAGGGGGTCCCGAACTGTGCGTCTAGGCGGATGGTAACAGGAGACAAGGGACACGATGTTTTACCCAGGTTCGAGCCCTCTTGATGGAGGTAAAACCCTACGTCCTGCTTGATTAATATTGATGATGTGTGTTACAAGAGTGGATCTACCACGAGATCAAAGAGGCTAAACCCTAGAAGCTAGCTTATGGTATGATTGTTGTTCGTCCTATGGACTAAAGCCATCCGGTTTATATAGACACCGGAGAGGGCTAGGGTTACACAGTCGGTTACAATGGTAGGAGATCTACATATCCAGATCGCCAAGCTTGCCTTCGACGCCAAGGGAAGTCCCATCCGGACACGGACGAAGTCTTCAATCTTGTATCTTCATAGTCTTGGAGTCCGGCCGATGATGATAGTTCGGCTATCCGAACACCCCTAGTCCGGAACTCCTCAAGAGCTCCCACGAACCAGGCTTCAATGACGATGAGTCCAGCGTTGATTGTCTTCGGCATTGCGAGGCGGGTTCCTCCTCCGAATACTTCATAGAAGGTTTTGAACACAAGGATAGTGTCCGGCTCTGCAAAACAAGTTCCACATAACACCGTAGAGAGAATAATTTTTGCACAGATCTGCTGACGTATTCCGCGGCGTGACATCACACCACAGCCAGGCCTTTATATGAATCGTTTTTTATTGTTCCACCTCAGCGTGTTTAGCGAGGCGGTTTCCTTGGCACGTCTTGTCAAAGCGTAGATCGTTCCCCCTTATTCCGGGATTCTCATCAATACGGACGTGGGTAAGCCAACCATGCCCGTTGGCCTGCCTTCTCTATCGAAGGCGAGTCCTAATCGAGCACGGGGTGGGCTCTTGGTATTCAAGCTCTTTATGATGAGACCAAGGCCCTCTTCTTCTTTACACCCTCCATCGAGTTCGCCTCGCGCTTCGAGTTCCAACACCCAAAGCTTCAGATTCATGCGCTTCGGACTTTCGATGATGTCCGGCTCCGACCAACACGGCCGATGGATGTATTCCTCCGTCACAGAAGAAGATGTGCTAAAGCTGCGAGACGCCAGGTATCTGACCGGCGAGATCTCGCATAGGCTGCCTGCTCCAGGGCAGGTCATTCCTACTCCTGAGCCCGGCGAGAATGTGGCTTTCGTGTCCCACTTCCTTCGGGGTTTAGGCTTCCCGACGGACCCCTTTGTGCGGGGGCTCATGTTTTATTATGGGCTTGATTTACATGACTTGAATCCGGAGTCCATCCTCCATATCTCGTCATTCATTGTCGTATGTGAGGCCTTCCTATATATTACCCCCCACTTTGGATTGTGGCTCAAGACCTTCAAGGTGGAGCCAAAGATGATCAAGGGGCAGCAAGCGGAGTGCGGAGGGGCGGTCATAAGCAAATGTGCTGATGCTCCGTGGCCCGAGGGCTCTTTTCAAGAGGAGCTTGGTTGGCAACGGGAGTGGTTTTATATCACCGCTCCCAGGGGCACCAAATGGGCGGCGCTCCCTGCCTTCCGCTCAGGTCCACCACAGCGGCTGGCATCATGGGTCAACAAGGGGCTCGGCCGGGGGCCGTCCAAGGACGTTCCCCTGCTGCAGGGCCGATTCGAGATCTCCAGGAAAGAGGGATCAATCTGGTTGCGATGGCGCAGGTTATGGTGATTCGCGCCTTCAGCCCTGCAAACGCCGCCCCTCCTGTGGGAATTCAATCCGAAGGGACCACGAGCTCTCCAAAATTTTATGGGCACGACGCCCGTGGAGATGTATAAACTGTTCTTCGGATCACAAGAGAAGTGTCCGGACTTGACCGAGGACGCAGGACTAAGTTGCAATCGCCCAGATACTCAAGTAAGTAGTCATGTAACCGGACAAGCTGTTCATTCATTTATTTCATATATATATGCCCTTTAAAGGAGCCGTTTCTTGAACAGGAGTGGATAGCCAAGGAAAAGTTAATAAGGTGTCCGGCTCCCCTCCCAGAGACCACGCCAGATCCCATGTTGACCAAGATGTTGAAGGTCGCGCCTTTTGAAGAAGGCAAAGGGGGGAGCGGGGAAGCAACCGCCTCTGCGAAGGAGGATATCAAGGAAGGAGGGATTAAGAGTCCCACCTTCCGAGGAGAGAAGAGGACCACTTCGGAAGATCCGGAGGTCAAGGCCTCAAAGAGGGGAAAGGAATCTTCGGCAGAGAGTCCGGCGCTGGGAAGTAACCCAGCCGCATTATTTCCCCAAGGGGATCAGCCCTCCAGCGAGCCGTAAGTAAAAAGAAGGGGTCTTGTAAATAAGGAACATCCCTGTATTTATTCATGAGGATAACCGAAATTGTACCTTGTATTTCGGACTTCAGCCCTTCTCAACAGAGCTCGTCTTCGGGGGATCTTCTTTCGGAGATGATGGAGAGCGAAACGCCTCCACCTGTCGCACCCTCATGTGAGGCGGACGACCCGGAGGTGTCGTCGCGGAGGGTTCCCCCAAGTCCGGCGGGGCCGGAAGGTCCGGCGCCAAGTGGCGTGCGGTCGGAGGAGCTGAAGGATCTACTCGGGCGAGCGGCTATTTCGGAGGATCACCATGCTCTAATGGGTACGGTGATTGAAAGAATTGCATCCGCGGAGAGCGGATTGCATGAAGCCGTCAGAAGCTTACTGACGGGGTTTGAGGTACGCAAAAATGATGTACCTTCTGACAGTTATGCATATAAAATGCGCCCTATATAGATAGTAGCCCCTGAGACTTGGTATGTTGTCAAAATTGACAATGTGCCGAGGATCAAATTCTCAGTTATAACATATCGCCGCTCCTGAACAAGTGGCGGGGCGTCCGGAGGCCAGCCGGACTGCTGAATATGCCGAACTAAAGCGGCAACTTGACGAGGCGGATGCGGACATCGCGCTGGTCAATAAATGGTTTGACGAGTCACAAGGTATGCGACCTCTATGCGGACACCTTGTAAGGGAGCTTGACGCCCATGTCTTACTGTTTGTATGCTTAATGCAGATGGTGCCGCTGTCGTGGAGGAGCTGCGGGCAGAACTCGCCCGAGCGAAAGAGCAAGCCAGAATTAGTAATGCTGACCGTAAAAGGCGGCCGAAGAGCTAGAAGCTGAACGGGCTGCTCACGGCCGAAGCAAAGAGGAGATGGCCGATATGGCCAAAAAGTTAAGGAATACTACCGATCGCTGCGCGGTTCTTGAAAAGGAACGTCAAGCGGAACAAGAGGGCCTAAAGAAGGCCCCCGCCGAATCCAAGAATGCCCAATCGGCTTTGAGAGCTGCCGAGGAGGAGCTGAGTCAGGCCGGGGCAATTGCGGCTGGAAAACCGTTTCTGTTGCGGAGGAAATATACAGATCCAAAGTATGCTCAGTTGGATAAATTGTGGAGTTCAGAGGATGCTTATCTGGACTTGGCGGCGAGCGCTGTGGACGCGGTGGAGCACTTCCGGGGCCAGAAGGGGCACAGAAGGGAAGAGCTATATTGGTCGCAATTCCATAGTCCGAAGCGTCCTCTGCCGCTGACCGATCGGTTGGCCGAATGGGCCGAGCTGAATCGATTGTCCGGATTTGCCATGAAGCATGTCTTGACTCACTTGTGACCGGACGGACCCTAGCCGAAGAGCTATTTTGGTTTAGTGCAGCAGTTTCTTGGTGCGGTGCCGCGTATCGATGCAATGAAGCGATCAGCGTGTATTGAGGGAGCGCGGATGGCTCTTGCCCGCGTCAAGACATACTGGGCAGAGATGAAGGCCACTGACGTTGCATCCCAGGATTCGGACAGAGGCCGAGTACCTGACGAGCACTACTTTGAAAAGTCCTGTCGGGCGCTCGTTTAATAGAGACGCAGTGCTCGAAGGATATTATTTTTAAATGACATGTATGATTTGTGAAAACAATGTTTCAATGTAATATAAGTGCTTTTTATACTTGTGCGTTCAAGTAGTAAACTACTCCCTATGCGGCCGTTTATGTATATGTGTATATAACCTGAAAGATGGCAGTCCTTGGCTTCAGCCCCCACGCACATAGTGCGGGGGTGTTTGCAAAAAAAAGCGCTTTTTCACACTTAATCCAACGTCTTGGTCCTGTTAAGGAGGTGATAGCGTAGCAAACCAGGCAACTGGACTATAATGCTTTATCACTTTCACTTAGCCATAGAAGTTCGAGGGTGGGGCTACTATATAGCCCCTGGGGGCACCGCACTCTCCCAAATTCGGGGTGTGTATGCGCCTGACCGAAAACCGGTCCTTCGTTAATGCGGAGGAATCCTAAACATTCTTGTGAGTCATCGAGTGGTTGACCAGTCTCTCGCTATATCATGACAGTCAGTTTTTGGCTTTCTCTACTGAGGTGCTCGCCCGGCCGAATCGGGGCACAATCGCCGTAGTTCTCCTGGTGCCGCGTTAGCCGTGAAAACGGAACGTAAGGCAGCAAAACACAGGAGCCGGGCAACCCAACATTTGACCAAAGACATGATTCGAGCTGATGCATATAAGGCCTAATCTCGAGACGCCGAATACTCCCTAAGGTATTCGGTCTTTATGAAAATGGGCAGAATAATGCCCTAAGCCCTCGTGTCTAGGGTGCGCACAAAAAATTCTGGTGCGGCCAATGCCAAAGCACCAGCCTCCTCCTCGGTTATATTAAGGAACCGGGGGGATGTATATCAACAAGAGACAGTGAAAAAAGGTTTACGTAGGGTCTTAATCTGAAAAGAATCCTTGCAACGGGTCCCTACTGCACGTCTGCGCCTGTGTCTCCGTTGTGCCGTATCCTGGACGGGTGTAGCACGTTGTTCATATGTATATTCGTTGTAGCCTTTATCCTTCCCTGGCTGTTGCATCGTGAGTTCGGCAGGTCTGCTGCCGGACAGGGCCTTTGACAAACGGAGTCCTGTGGGTAAAAAGAAAGAAAAAGGAACGGCACACTTGAGAGCCCCTGGTGTGGTTGAGCCGCAGTCTGGGTTTATCGTGGTGGTGCCCCTCTCCCCATGCCCATGGTATCTTCAGAGCGTAATGGTGTACGCGAAGGACCTACTTTGACGTTTCGCAGGAGCTGGGGTTGGGGCCGCACTGCTCTGGCGTGCTCGGAACGTGCCAGGTGGTCTTGTTGTAAGTTACCCCGGGCGCGCTTAGCTGTGTCCGGCCGCTTAACGGCCGGACTCGAGAGTTGCCTTAAGAGGCTGCATTGCACTTCTGCCGCGAGAGCCGCTGTATGTTCCTCCGTGCGGAGAGAACGTTCAGTGTTTCCGTTGACCGTGATGACTCCTCGAGGGCCTGGCATCTTGAGCTTGAGGTATGCGTAGTGCGGCACCGCCTTGAACTTTGCAAACGCGGACCATCCGAGCAAGGCATGATAGCCGCTGCATAACGGGACTATGTCGAAGATTAACTCCTCGCTTCGGAAGTTATCCGGGGATCCGAAGACCACTTCCAGTGTAATTGAGCCTGTACAATTGGCTTCTACACCTGGTATGACGCCTTTAAAGGTCATTTTGGTAGGTTTATCCTTGAGGGGTCTATGCCCATTTTGCGCACTGTATCCTGGTAAAGCAGGTTCAGGCTGCTGCCGCCGTCCATCGGGACTCTGGTTAGGTGAAATCCATCGACGATTGGGTCTAAGACCAGTGCGGCAAATCCGCCGTGGCGGATGCTGGTGGGGTGGTCCCTTCGGTCAAAAGTGATCGGGCAGGAGGACCATGGATTGAACTTCGGGGCAACCTGCTCCATCGCGTAGACATCCCTGAGTGCACGCTTCCGCTCCCTTTTGGGTATGCGAGTAGCGTATATCATGTTCACCGTCCGCACCTGTGGGGGGAAACTCTTCTGTCCTCTATTGTTCGGCGGTTGGTTCTCGTCCTCGTCATCACTATGCAGCCCCTTGTCATTGTTTTAGGCAATTAACTTGCCTGCCTGCTTGAATACCCAACAGTCCCTGTTGGTGTGGTTAGCTGGCTTTTCGGGGGTGTCGTGTATCTGGCACATGCGGTCGAGTATTCGGTCCAAATTGGACGGAACAGGATTAGTTCGTTTGTTTTGCTTTTTCCGCTGACCGGGTTTAGAGCCTCTAAATCAGGCATTGATTGCCGTATCCTCAATATTGTCGCCGTTAATGCGGCGTTTGTTTTTGTTACAACGCGGCCTGCCATTTCGGTCCTTGAAGTCCGGACTGCCAGAATTTTTGCTGAGGTTGTTGTTGCGTGCTAGCCAGCTGTCCTCACCCGCGCAGAAGCGGGTCATGAGTGATGTGAGGGCTGCCATGGATTTTGGCTTTTCCTGTCCTAGGTGCCGGGCAAGCCACTCGTCACGGATGTTATGCTTGAAGGCCGCGAGGGCCTCCGCATCCGGACAGTCGATGATTTGGTTTTTCTTAGTTAAGAACCGTGTCCAGAATTGTCTGGACGATTTGTCTGGCTGCTGAATTATGTGGCTTAGGTCATCAGCGTCTGGTGGTTGCACATAAGTGCCCTGGAAGTTATCGAGGAATGCGGCTTCCAGGTCCTCCCAGCTCCCAATTGACTCTGGCCGGCAAGCTGTTGAGCCAATGCCGGGCTGGTCCTTTAAGCTTGAGGGGAGGTATTTGATGGCGTGAAGATCGTCACCGCGGGCCATGTGGATGTGAAGGAGATAGTCTTGATCCAAACCGAGGTCTGTTGTGCCATCATAGGATTCAATATTGACGGGTTTAAACCCTTCGGGATTTGATGATCCATTACTTAAATGCATGAAGCATAGTGGGTGTCTTGGCGCCACTTTATCGGGCGATATCACGACGGAGCTCAAAAGAGCTTTGTCTGTTTTGTTCGGCCCGCCGGACTTATCGCGGTCCGGGCGCGACGGTTGTCGCCACGCACTGCGGCGCCCACGCGATCCATAGATCGATCTTGATTGTCTTGCCTTGTCCTCCAATATATCTCGCAGGTCCGGAGCATTCCCTTGTGGCCGTGTGCTTTTTGAGCGATGCCGGGATACGGTTCTAGTGAAGGGCCTAGAGGCCTCTCTGTCGCGACCACGGGGTGGTCGGTCAGCCGTATTGTCTCCTGGTGATGCGGGTTCGTAAGCCTCCTCCTCTAATCGGGGGAGTAGCTTGCGTTTAGGGTAGCTTTTGGAGGGGCGTTCGAGCTCATGCTCTTCGGCCGCGAGGACTTCAGTCCATCTATCGGCTAGCAAATCCTGATCAGCTCTAAGATGTTGCTGCTTTTTCTTGAGGCTGTTCGCCGTGGCCATAAGCCTGCGTCTAAAACGCTCTTGTTCGACGGGATCCTCAGGCACGACGAATTCATCGTCGTCGAGGCTTGCTTCGTCTCCGGAGGGAGGCATATAATCCTCTACCTCTTCTTCTGCCGATCTCTCGTGAGGGCTGGCTTCTCCATCCTCCTGCGCTACCGGATCTTGCTTTGGAGTGGATTATCTTCGCACCGTCCGGTGTATTGTTATCTCCGGTGCGGAATCTTCATTCTTGCTGTGGTGGGATTTAGCGGCGCTTGGCCTTGGCGCTTGGGCTGTTTCTTGGAGGGGTCATCCTCCTCTGTTCCTTCGCCATTCCCGTCCTTTGGGATGTCCACCATGTATATGTCATATGATGAGGTGGCTTTCTAGTGCCCGGTAGGCGCTGGTTCTTGTTCTTCTCCGGCATCGTCGTCCATACCGTCGATGTCTTCGGAGTCGTACTCTAGCATGTCGGTTAGATCGTCGACAGCGGCTACAAAGTGGGTGGTGGGTGGGCTTTGAATTTCTTCGTCGTCCGCATCCCAACTGTCCTGACCGTGATCCGGCCCGGACTCTCCTGATAACGAGAGATACTTTAGCGAATTCAGGATGTCGCCAAGAGGTGAGAGTTGAAAGATGTCCGCTGGGGTGAACTCCATGACCGCGCCCAATCGGATTCGATCGGAGGGCGCGGAGGTTCAAGTCCGGCAAGGAGTCCGGCACCTGGAGTCGCGAGCTTTATGAGGGACAAGATCGGTGTTCGGCTCTATCGCCAGAGAAGTTGCAGCCCGAGGCGGTGTCTAGCCATCCGTCCCGATCTGCGCAGCCGGCTCGAATTGAAAATCGGAGCGGGTTCGAAAATCTTGACCTCGTGGTATTGTCCGGCTGCAGAGCTAAATCATGCTCGCTCGACAAAGGCGGCACGCTGGGTTGTGGCTCGACTCCATCGAGGATCAAGTCCCCGCGGATGTCGGCCCGTGAAGTTCAAACTTCCAAATCTGACCGACGGCCAGGGGCGTAGCTTCGGTCCGCTCCAGATGGCTGTTTAATCGGCCCTTGATGCGAAGCCGCCGAATACGAAGATCTGTCCGGGGAGAAAAGTCTCACCCTGGACCGCGTCGTTGATGATGGTCGAAGAAACCATCGAGCCTATCGGTGACGACACGGAGGAACTCTCAATGAAAGCACCAATGTTGGTGTCAAAACCGGCGGATCTCGGGTAGGGGGTCCCGAACTGTGCGTCTAGGCGGATGGTAACAGGAGACAAGGGACACGATGTTTTACCCAGGTTCGGGCCCTCTTGATGGAGGTAAAACCCTACGCCCTGCTTGATTAATATTGATGATGTGTGTTACAAGAGTGGATCTACCACGAGATCAAAGAGGCTAAACCCTAGAAGCTAGCCTATGGTATGATTGTTGTTCGTCCTATGGACTAAATCCATCCGGTTTATATAGACACTGGAGAGGGCTACTGATTACACGTAGTCGGTTACAATGGTAGGAGATCTACATATCCGTATCGCCAAGCTTGCCTTCCACGCCAATGAAAGTCCCATCCGGACACGGGACGAAGTCTTCAATCTTGTATCTTCATAGTCTTGGAGTCCGGCCGATGATGATAGTTCGGCTATCCGGACACCCCCTAGTCTGGAACTCCCTCAGCAACCTTACCTAGACCCAATACCTTGCTTTTTCCTTTGTCAACGAAGACGATATGCTTCAGATGCGATGGAGATAAGGGGACGTCCACCAAGAGATTCTTGTCACCGGTCATGTGATTAGTACATCCTGCAGATGACCCACTCAGTGGCTTTGGGTAGATCATCCTGCAGAGGAATTAGTGCAAGTTGCGAACTCATATACTTCATCAATGAAGAATACGACATCAATTTCATCAAGCAATAAAACAGATAAATCAGTATGAGGACGTGAGAAATGAAAGTTCATTTCTTCATGATTAGCCTGCATCCTTTCAGGCAGTTTTCAGGTCTCCAGCAAATTCTTCAGACGTTTGAGTATCTCTGGAGACCGGACCCTGCATAAGAGAATATTTCTTTGTCTTCACTACCCACATCTGAAGGGGTGGCAAAAAGTTCATCATTCTGCGAGCTCAATAAGAGAACGGTGGCATTGAAACAACTACACTTTGTTTCACATAAGAGGAGTTAGGGTAAGCATATGAATAAGTAGAGAAATTCTTCGAGGACTTATGAACATAATGATTAGAAGAATAATGATCATATTCATAGCCCTTAAATCTTCCCTACAAAACAGAAGGGTTAGCACAATGATGTTCATATGAGGACTTTGATCCTTTTGAGGATTTTGATCAACGTGAGGAATTTGGTCCGCATGAGGACTTGGATCCATATGAAGAATTTGATCTGGGGTTCCTATTCTTCACAGGTGGTGTCATGATGAGATTCACCTGAAGATTTTTAAGGAACCTTTTGGGAACCCATATTTTCTTCATAGGGGAACCGTTCCTGCAGTTAGTGCCAACATATCTAGCAAATACTTCGCCATTCTGAGTTTTGAACAGTTTATTGTTGGAGTCAAATGACTCATCAAAAGAATGAGGAGATTCACATGTAAAGCCAGATAAAGTAGACAGATATACTGGAGTTCCCTTTGCAGCAACCCATAAGGTTTTGGGATATTGCTCAGGGTTCCAGTATGTCCCATCAGCATTGAGTTTCCTCTCAAAGGCAATACCCTCTTTCCTAGGGTTCCTCTTGAGGATTTGCTTTTTAAGCACATCACAAAGAGCCTGATGCCCTTTGAGGCTTTTGTACATGCCTGTCATATACAATTCCTTTAGCCCTGCATCGTCAGTGATACTAGCAATATCCTCAGATGATGAATTAGTGATAGCAGAGGCAGGTGAAGAATTTGTAACATTAGAAGCACTTGAACATTCAAGTGAAGAATTAGCAAATTCACGTTTAATCCACTTCAAACATGGAGGAACAAATTCTTCCTGAGCAGCGCTGATTTGTTGAGCAAGTAATGAATCATGCTCCTTCTGAAGATCTTCATAACTCACCCTTAGCTTTTCAAGATCTTGCTTTCTTTGAAGAAATTCATAAGAAAGCTTCTCATGATCAGATAAGAGATTGTTATGATGACTTTGAAGGTTGTCAAACTTAGATTGAAGTCTCTGAAGATTTTCAGTCAAGGTTTTAGTGCGATACATTTCTTCACCCAACATATCATCACTTTTGTCTAGCATGTTTTGAACCTTTTCAAAAGCCTTTTGTTGTTTCACAACAATCTTAGCAAGTTTAGAGTAGCTAGGCTTGAGGTTTTCATCAGATTAATCATCACTTGATTCAGAGGAGGGATATTTGAGTACGTTGGCACCCTTTGCCATGAAGCAATAGGTGGGAGCGTAGTCATAATCGTCGGCATCTGCCTTGTTGTAGAAGCCATTTTCTTTGGTGTTGAAGAAGGACTTTCTGACGAATGCGGTAGTGAGGGCTAGGCTCGCCAAACCAGATTCTGACTCCTCAGATGCCTCCTCTTCCTCATGTTCCTCAGATTCAGCTTCAGAATCCATTTCCTTTCCAATGAATGCCCGAGCCTTCTTAGAGCTGCTCTTCTTGTGAGATGAAGACTTCGAGGATTTTGATGATGAAGACTTTGAAGATTTCTTCTTCTTCTTTGAGTCATCAGAACTGTAATCCTTGTATTTCTTCTTCTTTGAATCCTTTTCCCACTAAGGACAGCCTTGAATGTAGTGACCAGGTTTCTTGCATTTGTGGCATAGTCTCTTCTTGTAGTCATGGGATGAGGAATCATCACTCGTTGAGGATTTTCCAAAGCGACCACGCCTTGAGAACTTCTGAAATTTATTCACAAGCAATGCTAGCTCCTGGCTCAGTTCTTCAGGATCACCAAGGCTGCTACCAGAATCTTCACCTTCAGATTCAGAGACTGCCTTGGCCTTCAGGGCGCGTGATCTGCCATAGCTCGAACCATAGAGATCTCTCTTTTCAGCAAGCTGGAACTCATGAGTGTTTAGCCTCTCGAGGATATCAGCGGGATCAAGTGACTTGTAATCTCCACGTTCTTGTATCATCAGTGCTAGAGTTTCAAATGAGGAATCAAGCAATCTTAGCAATTTCTTCTCCACCTCATGGTCGGTGATGTCAGTGGCTCCAAGTGCTTGAAGCTCATTTGAGATGTCAGTGAGGCGATCGAAGGTTTGCTGAACATTTTAATTGTCGAGTCTTTTGAAGCGGTTGAAGAGATTACGAAGAACGTCAACATGAGAGTCACACTATGTCGAGACTCCTTCATTTACTTTGGACAGCCTATCCCGGATAAGCTAGCAGTTTCCAAAGCACTCACTCTGCAATACTGCACTTTACTCAGATGGCCACATATGATGTTCTTTGCTTGAGAATCGAGTTGCTTGAATCTCTTCACATCAGCAGCATTCACAGAAGGTGTGACAGAGGGAACACCGTTTTCTACAACATACTAGAGATCGTTATCAATTGCCTCAAGATGCATTCCCATCTTATTCTTCCCGTAGGGGTATTCCGTCCCATCGAAGGTAGGACACCCAGTAGAGACCTTGATCATACCTGCGGTCGACATAACTAAAACACAGGCGGTTAAACCAAAATCACACAGAACAAGGGAGTACCTTGCTCTGATACCAATTGAAAGTGTGTTAAGTCGACTAGAGGGGGGTGAATAGGAAATTTTTATGAATTCTTTACTAAGGAATTTAAGGGTGAGGAAATTCCTAAGCGAAGAACTACTTGCAGCGGAATAAGTACTCGAATGCGTACATGACATAACATAAACATGGACATCATGATGAAATGAAAACAGACACAGAGTACAGGAAGCGTAAGCATAGGATAAAACAGGATGAAGACAAACAGACTGAAGAAATTGAACTGGGGAAATTGAGAAAGTCTTCAGTCAAAGTGTTCAAACAGATATGAACAAGCACACACCACAGTAATGAGGAAATTAAAGAGTTGAGGAAATAGAACCAGTAGGCTTGGTGAAGACAGTGATTTGGTAGACCAGTTCCAACTGCTGTGACAGTTGTACGTCTGGTTAGGGCGGCTGGATATTTGAACCTGAGGACACACAGTCCCGGACACCCAGTCCTGAACACACAGTCCAGGACACTTAGTCATCACCGTATTCCCCTTGAGCTAAGGTCACACAGACCTCGCCCAATCACTCGTGGTATGTCTTTAGGTGACTTCCAAACCTTCACAAACTCGGTCACTCGGCGATCCACAATTTCCTATTGGATGCTCTAGACCATGACGCCTAACTGTCTGGAAGATGCACAGTCTTCAAAGGTAACAACCGTCGGATCCACGCAGGATCAATCTCTTCAGTGATGCTCAATCACTTTGGGTTTGTAGGTGTTTGGGTTTGGGTTTTCCTCACTTGATGATTTTCGCTCAAAGTCCTCGGAGGATGGGATGCTCTGAAATGACAAGTGTCAGTTTCTCTCGGAGCAGCCAACCAGCTAGTGGTTGTAGGGGGCGGTTATTTATAGCCGAGGGAGCAGCCCGACATGATAAGACATAAATGCCCTTCAATGATATGACCGTTAGGTGGATAAGATATTTTCGGACAGTTGGTTCGTAGCACAGCAACGGTGGGAAATTTGACTATCAAATTCCTCAGGGCTATCATGTTCCTCACTTGTAGGCAATCCGCACTGGCGAATTCCTAACTCCTCAGTCAGGACAAATTCCTCAGAGACCAGAAGAACTTCGTCTCTGTCACTGAAGAAATTGACTGAATTGTATGAGATTTCCAATGTCTTCACTTGAAGGGACTGGTAGGTGTAGGATTTTGAGTTGGGCATCACTTGGAAATTTTTCCTTAGTATTTCCTCGACCCCCTTTAAAAGTACGGTGTTTCCTATGACTCAAGAAGGAGAAAATGAAACTACGAAAACCAAAGTCTTCACGCTTCATGTTCCTCGAATGAATACCAAGTCTTCAAGGTCAAACCAATTTCTTCACTTTCAAAGTCTTCAGAAAGTCTTCAGAAATCCAACGTCTTCAGTCGAAGAACTTCATTTTTAGGGGTCGACTTTATCTGTAAATATCAAAGTCCTCATATACTTATAGACTTGTGTACACTCACAAATGCATCAGTGCCTTAACCTATAAGTCTTCAATACACCAAAATCACTAAGGTGCACTAGATGCACTTACACCTGTACATTTGCTAAAAGAAAAGTTAGATTGTTTTGTGAAAGTACATTACACGAAAATTATCTATGTTGTGCTACTCGAGGAAGACACTTGTTTTCTCACTAACACTTTGAATGTCTTCTTACCTTGTATTGTATTAATGCCTACATTTTTTTCCTAATAAAAAGATACAAAACATTTTTAACTTAAGATATGTACAAATGCCAAGTAATTGTAGCACATGACCTGGTGTGTGTGCTTTATTTACAAATAAGAACCAAGCTACTCTTTTAGTCACAGTCAGCAAGAAGATTGAATCATCTTTATACTAAATCAAACACCTTGAGATTACGAAGCAAAAAAAAACACCCTCAGATTATAGCTCCATCTTTATACCGAAACAAACACATACAAATTTTATTCCAAAACAAGAAACAAACTTAACTAAATGGGGACGGATCCATCCCCTAAATTACCTCTCACCCCCCATCGCTCCCGTGGACGACGGTTGGGCGAAATCTAGCTTCGCCGCCTCCCTCCCCTCTTCCACCCTCGCCGTTGCCGGAGGGCCTTCGATGTTGCGAAGCAAAGCCAGGGCATCATCAGCGGCAAGGACCGTCTTCCTCTTCGCTAGATATTGGCAATACTGAAGGAAATATTCCCTAGAGGCAGTAATAAAGTAGTTATTTATATTTCCTTATATCATGATAAATGTTTATTATACATGCTAGAATTGTGTTAACCGGAAACTTAGTACATGTGTGAATACATAGACAAACTGAGTCTCACTAGTATGCCTCTACTTGACTAGCTCGTTAATCAAAGATGGTTAAGTTTCCTAGCCATGGACATCGGTTGTCATTTGATTAATGGGATCACATCATTAGAGAATGATGTGATTGACTTGACCCATCCGTTTGCTTAGCACTATGATCGTTTAGTTTATTGCTATTGCTTTCTTCATGACTTATACATGTCCCTATGACTATGAGATTATGCAACCCCCGAATACCGGAGGAACACTTAGTGTGCTATCAAACGTCACAACGTAACTGGGTGATTATAAAGATGCTCTACAGGTGTCTCCGATGGTGTTTGTTGAGTTGGCATAGATTGAGATTAGGATTTGTCACTCCGAATGTCGGAGAGGTATCTCCGGGCCCTCTCAGTAATGCCCATCACTATAAGCCTTGCAAGAAATATGACTAATGAGTTAGTTATGGGATGATGCATTACGGAACATGTAAAGAGACTTGCCGGTAACGAGATTGAACTAGGTATTGAGATACCGACGATCGAATCTCGGGAAAGTAACATATACCGTTGACAAAGGGAACAACGTATGTTGTTATGCGTTTTGACCGATAAAGATCTTTGTAGAATATGTAGGAACCAATATGAGCATCCAGGATCCCCTATTGGTTACTGACCAGAGATGTGTCTCGGTCATGTCTACGTAGTTCTCGAACCCGTACGGTCCGCACGCTTAAACGTTCGATGAGAATTGGTATTATGAGTTTATGTGTTTTGATGTACCGAAGGTTGTTCGGAGTCCCGAATGTGATCACGGACATGACAAGGAGTCTCTAAATAGTCGAGACTGTCAGGACCCCGATTCCAAGTCACATCGATCTAGTCGGTAACACCTCATATCACTTTGCGGCCTCACACACGGTATTCCCACGGGTGTCGCCTTACCATGGCCCGGAACTATTTGCGCCTTTTGGCTCACGTATATGATAGTGTAGCTAGCATCCATATGACAGAGAACCCGGGCCGACATGGCTAGTCGTGAACCCAAAGCGGCACTAACCCATGGGGACAGGCATACATGAATCACATCGAGCATGTCGGTCGTGACGTGTGAATCTGGGCTGTAGCACTGGGCTAACAGGACTCCGGGAACCCGGGCTGTAGCAGGCTAGGCAGGACTCCGGATGTCACCGCGTGACATTTCCCCGAAGGGACAGACACAGGAACGAAGTGAAACACATGCCGGCCAGTCAAGTGTCCTGAGCAGTAGTGCTGGGCTAGCAGGACTCCGGTGAACCGGGCTGTAGCGGACTACTATGGCTCAAGGAAGCACTAGACTACATTTCCCCATAAGAGAGGCTACCAAGGATAAACAACTAGATAGTCGGATCCCACACATACCAAGCATTTCAAACATACACACAATATGCTCGATATGTGTAAATACAACATGGCATCACAACATAACTCTACGACTCAAGTATTTATTCAATAGGCTCCGAGGAGCGAGATATTACAAACATGGGTCTCATGACCCAACATTCAGAGCATACAAGTCAAAGCACACGCGGAAGCTTAGCATGTCTGAGTACAGACATCTACAAATGAAAAAGGCTTAGAAGCCTGACTATCTACCAGATCCTGCCGAGGGCACAAGATCGTAGCTGACGTAACAAGCTAAACGTCGAAGTCCACGCGGGACTACCAGCGAGACTGACGTCTCTCTGCAAAACATAAAAGAAGCAAACATGAGTACAAATGTACTCAGCAAGACTTACATCAGAACTAACTACATATGCATCATTATCAACAAAAGGGGTGGTGGAGTTTGACTGCAGCAAGCCAGCTTTGACTCGGTGGCTATCCTGAACTACGACTGCAAGTAACTCTTTTGAGGTGGCTTATTACGCAGTCCACATATTCACCATATCAATACACCACTATGGATCAGTTTCCGTCTCCCTACGAGAACGCCATCCATAGCACTCATGCTGAGCTTGCGCATTTTAGAGTATCCACTTTCACTTGTCTATGAACTGTACAGGCAACCCAGATGTCCTTCTACGCGGACACGGCTATTCGAATAGATCATATTAACCCTGCAGGGGTGTACTTCTTCACACACGCTCTCGCCACTTACCACCATGTACACGTCGTGTATCTCGGCAACCTTCAAGCAGAAGCCTGGCGAGGGAGTCGGCCACGACCTGACTAACAACACAAGTCTCTCATCACGGTTTATCGCCTATTCGGGTTCCATCCGCAAGGAGATCCGGCCGGGGTGTCGCTCACGGCCCCAAACGATGTGAGCAGGGTTCCCGAGACACCAAACGGGCGCCCGGTACACCGTGCCACGGTGTATCTACCGCAACATAGCCCACCCTCGGGTCAGCGCCACGCACGGCCCCCAACACATATACTACAAACACAAAAATCTAGTTGCAACTCCTGGACAGAGATCGAGGCGATTAATAAGCCGACAGGGGTCGAGTTACCGGAACCCAATGTGTGGTAGTAACTGTTTAATGGATCACAAACACAGAACTCAGTTCCTGAGGACGGCTGCAATGAGACAACCCACCATGTACTCCTACATGGCCTCTCACTGCTACCTTTACCAAATCATGTTCACGCACTTAGCTCTCAACAGTAGGACATGTTCACACACCTCCGATTCATCCCGGATGAATCAGACCTGACTCAACTCTAAGCAGTAGCAGGCATGAAAAACAAGCATGAATGAGTAGGCACAACAGGGCTCAAACAACTCCTACTCATGCTAGTGGGTTTCATCTATTTACTATGGAATGACAGGTCATGCAAAGGATAAAGCTGTTCAGCTACTGCAGCAAGTAACAGATGAATCATTGTTATCCTAATGCAGTAAAAGAGTGCAAGAGCGAGAGAGTGGGATTGTATCGGAATGAACAAGGGGGTTTTGCTTGCCTGGCTCTTCTGAAGATAATATAGTTCTTCATCGGTGTCATCGAACTCATCATCGGTACGTCGTCTACCGAGAGGGGACAAATACCGGCAAACAAGGAAGAACACCATCAATGCAATGCAACAATATGATGCATGATCATGACATGGAAATATGCTGTGTTTTGAGCTAATGCAACTAGCAACATGTTAAATGGAGTTGGTTTGAACCCTAGGTTCAAATTCAAACTTCATATGTAAAATTCAAATGCCATTTAATTGGTTTGACCTGATCAGCAGGTATAAGTTGTTTAAACATGCATGAAAATGGTACAGATAGAAAGATTGGATTTTTTTGATCATTTTTCATATATAACTTATTTCATTTGGAGCTACAGATTAATTTCTATGATTTTTAGAAGTTTAGAGCATTTTATGAAATTTATAAACCTTTTCTGATTTATTTTAATTCCGGAAAATACTTACTGCGTCAGCATGACGTAAGGCTGAGGTCAGCAGGTCAACTGGGTCGGTCCAGGTCAAACCTGACCAGTGGGACCCATACGTCAGTGTAACACTAAATAACTGGGTTAGGTTAATACTAACTAAACTGTCAGTGGGGCCTGGGCCTGCATGTCAGTGACTTAGTGTGTTAGCTAAAGGTTAATTAGTGCTAAGATAAAATTAGCAGGGCTCTGGTCCCACCTTTCGTTGACCCAGGGGAGTCAAACCCCAGGTCAAACGGGGTCAACTCGCCGGCGGCTCGACGCCGGCGAGGCCCGAGACGGTGGCGCGGCTCGGAAAACGCCCACATGGCTCGGTTTTGGACGCGGTTTGCGGCTACGGAGAGCTGAGAGTCTCGCGCTGAGGTGAGTTGTGGCGTCGGAGGTGACGAGCGAGGCGGTGGCCGGAGCTTCGGGGCCACGAGCGCGAGGACCGCAGCGTGCTAGCGAGCGAGCTGGTGGCCGCGTGGGGCTCCTGGGAGCTCCCTGAGCACGCCTGCGTGTTTCAAGAAGCAAAGGGCTCCTAGCGATGGTGACGACGGACACAGCGCCGGCGAGCGTCGGTGATGACGGGGAGCGGCGCTAGGGAACATAATCGAGCGAGAGGACGGAGGGGAAACGGAGAGGAGCTCACGGCGGTTGCGACGGTGGCCTCGAGGAGGGACTGGAGTCGGCGGGGCGGCGATGGGGATCCACGGCGGCCGGAGGTGAAGATGGCGACGGCGACGGCTCCACGGGGCGCTCCGGCTTGCGTGGCTCGACGGAGGGCTTCAGCGCAAGGAGGCGGAGCTCCTGCGCGTGTCGGAGAGGCGAGGGGGAGGGGGTGGCTACGGCAACGGTGGCCGGTGGCAACGGTGGCGCTCGGCCGTGAGAAAGAGAGCTAGGGAGAGGAGAGGAGAGGACTGGGGAGAGTGAGCGGATCCGGGGGGCGCGTGGCGTCGTCCAGACGCATCGGCGGAGGGACATGCAGGCAAGGAGGGAGGAGGTGGCACGGCGCGGCGGTGCGCGCGTCAGACACGCGCCCGTCCTCCTGGAGGGAAGAAGACGACAGGGGAGGGGGGACAGGTGGGCTGGGCTGGCTAGCCAGCTGGGCCAAGGCCGCCTGATCTTTGAGCCAAGAGGAGCTGGCCGCAGGTAAGTCGGCCCAGGTAAGCCTTTTCCTTTTTTGTTTAACTTTTCTATTTTCTGACACTTGTTTTGATTTAATAAAAATACTAAATCATTTTATTTTTTTATGCCAATTTTTATAGGAGCTAGTTATATTATTCCAGAGGTCCTTAATAAATGGCATAATTTTTTGGACATATATTATATATATAACATATATATATCCAATGCAAATAGTTAAGCGTTAATTCCAAATGCCCAAAATAAATACTTATGAGCTCCTAAAAATATTGGTTTGATTTTTATCTCTGCCCAATATTTTCAGAGAGCAACATGAACATTTTCTTGGATCTTTTGGAGCAATTTTTATCTGGGTCATTTCTAGAAATGATTCTGAGGGTTTCACAAATCCTCATTTCAAATTTAAATGGAATTTAAACATGATGCACACATGACTAGCTAGTCTACGTCATACCCGAACTAGGGATGTGACAGAGACATGAATATCGATATATTGGAAGACTATGTTTGGACATCGGAATGGTTACTGGTGAGTTCGGGCATTTACCGGAGTACCAGGGGGTTACCGGAACTCCCCGGGGAGTCATTGGGCCTTAATGGGCATTAGTGGTAGAGAGGAGGAGGCAGCCAAGGTGCCCCCCCAAGCCCAATCCGAATTGGGAGGGGGGCCCAGCCCCCCTTTCCTTCTCTTCCTCTCCCTCTTCCTTCTTCTCCTACTCCAACAAGGGAAGGGGGGAATCCTACTCCCACCAGGACTAGGACTCCCCCTTTGGCGCGCCATAGAGAGGGCCGGCCATCCCCTCCTCCACTCCTTTATATACGGGGGAGGGGGCCACCCCATTGTCGGTGTCAAAACCGGTGGATCTCGGGTAGGGGGTCCCGAACTGTGCGTCTAAAGTCGATGGTAACAGGAGATAGGGGACATGATGTTTACCCAGGTTCGGGCCCTCTCTACGGAGGTAATACCCTACTTCCTGCTTGATTGATCTTCATAAATATGAGCATGACAAGAGTTGATCTACCAGGAGCTCGTAATGGCTAAACCCTAGGAGTCTAGCCTGTATGACTATGGTAATGAGTATCTCCATTTTCGGACTAAGTCCTTCGGTTTATATAGGCACCGGGAGGATCTAGGGTTACACAAGGTCGGTTACAAAGGAAAGGAATCTACATATTCGGTCGTCAAGCTTGCCTCCCACACCAAGGAGACTCCCATCCGGACACGGGTGCTGTCTTCGGTCTTCGCATCTTCACAGCCCATCAGTCTGGCCCATGGTTAACTGGCCGGACGTCCGAGGACCCCTTAGTCCAGGACTCCCTCAGTAGCCCCTGAACCTGGCTAAAATGACAAGGAGTCCGGCGTGCAGATTTGTCTTCGGCATTGCAAGGCAGGTTCCCTTCTTTCCGAAATCCAAGATAATCTCCAGACGCGATGATTGTATCCGGACCTGTCACACACACCACACACAACCGCAGAGAGAATAGTACACTCCACGAGTCCAATCCGCTGACAATTTTTTACAACGTGACATCACGTCCACCCTGTCATAATTTCGAACCGTTTTATGTCTACCGTTCCACGTTTCAAGACATGGTTGCCATTTGCACGTCTTGTCGAAGCAGAGATCATTTCCCCTTGTTGTGGGATTCTCATCAATACGGGTATGGGTAACCCAACCGTGCTCTTTACACAACCCTTGGGAATAGGCGAGTTTTAAGGCGACTGAGGAGGCGCTTGATATTCACGACCCTTTATAAGGGGATAAGAATTCACCCTTGTCTACTCACGCCTTCCCCTTCCTCTGTCCTTCCATCCTTGAGTTCCAGCGCCCAAGCCCCCATCTTTCTCCATCTCCGAAAAGCATCCGACCATGTCCGGATCCAGAGGTCAAGGCAAATGGATGGTCCCCTCTGTCAAGGAGAAAGACATTGTCGAGCTTCGGGCGACCGGGTATTTGGCGAAGGAAATCGCCCACCGCCTTCCAGCCAAGGGGCAGGTCGTCCCCACCCCGAAGCCTACTAAGAGAGTGGTTTTCCTCCCTCACTTCGTTCGTGGACTGTGGTTTCCACTTCACCCATTCGTCCATGGTCTAATGTATTATTACGGCCTAGATTTCCATGATCTGGCCCTGAACTCTTTCCTCAACATCTCAGTGTTCATCACCGTGTGTGAGGCCTTCCTTCGCATCCACCCCCACTTCGGGCTATGGCTTAAGGTCTTCAACGTGAAGCCGAAAGTGCTGGACGGCCAGCACGCGGAGTGCGGGGCGCTATGGTGAGCAAGCTGCTCAATGTCTCCTGGCCGAAAGGCACTTTGGTGGAGACGGTAAAGGAATGGCAGAAATAATGGTTCTATATCACAGAACCCCGCGACGCCACCTGGGTCGCGGCTGCCAAATTCTACTCCGGCGCTCCCATGTGACTTACCTCCTGGGTCGAGAAGAGCCCGAACTGGTGCTCGCCAGATGAGCTGACAGCACTGCAGACGCGCGTTCAACGCATGGTGGACAAGGATCTCAAACTTGTCGATGTAATCCAGGTGATGCTAGTTCGCTGGATTCTCCCGTGCCAAAGCCGAAGCCGCCCTCTATTGAAGTTCAACCCTAAGAAGCACCATACCCTGAAGAGGCTCTTCGAAACGACTCACGAAGGTGCCTGGAAGTTACTCTTTAAGGGCAACGAGAAACCGCCGGCCACAGATTCGGACCGCGGGCACGATATTAATCACCTCGCTAGCGAGGTATGTTATTTTTAACGCATCCCCTACTTGCTTGTTTCAAGGGTGATGTCTGAGCTTTTATTATCATTCCTTCTTCAGGACTGGATGGAGAAGGCGAAGCGGATCCAGTGCCTGGCTCCGCTACCTGAATAACCAGTAATCCCGCGTTCAACGAAGATGCTAGTGCCGATGCCCTATAAGGCGCCCCCGTTGTAAGGGTACTCCGGACGTAACGTCTGAAGACGAAGAGACCTGTTCCTCCATCCCTAAGGACGATGACGAGGAGGAGGAGGAGATCCCTCCCCATGATGAGGGGAGGGAGAAGAGGGCGGCCTCTACGAATCTGGAGGTGGGGACACCCAAGAAGAGGAAGGGCTCCCTTGCGGATAACTCCGTATGGGATGTCGACAGTAGTCCGGAGCGCCGCTGCTGCGCTAAGCTTCAGGCCGCCTCGTAAGTAGTATGATTCATGCATATCCATATATCCAGCCTCTTCTCCTCATTGTATTAACATGTGTGTTCTTTCAGTCCGGCCCACGACAGCTTCCAGCGATCCTCGGGAGGAGGTTCGCTAGACATGGCCAGCATGTCACCGCCGACTGCTCACTCTCCCAAGGCCAAGGACGACACCGAGGTGTTGTCCCGAAGGACCGCTCCAGGCCGAGGAGAGGCTCTAGACGCTGTCAAGGGGGCGCCAGAGGGCGAAACCTCTACCGCCGGACACACGGGGGAGCAAATCCCCACGGAGACTGGCGAGGAGGGCCGTATTCAGTTCGGCCCTCAGCCAAATATGATTACAGAGACCCATACGGCTCCGGAATCCGGCGAGGGACCTCCTTTGAAAGAGGGGGGTGCACCCATTCCACCGGTGGCCCCTGTCCAACGAGGGGCACCGGATAATCTGATGGAGGCGCTTCGAGGTGCCTCTATTGTGGACGAGCACCGTATCCTTATGGGTACGGTGATTGAGAGGGTCCAGTCGGCCAAGAGCGGACTGACCGAAGACTGCAGCAGCCTGCTGATAGGCTCTGAGGTAAGCGACGTAAAAATCCTGATATAGTCAGTAGCCCCTGAGACACTGTCCGGTGTTCGGAAAGAAAAGTCAGACAGAGGGTCAATCCTTCATTGTAGGAAATTAACCGATTTTGCCGGGAATGAATATGCAGGCGTCGCTGCTGTCTGCGAACTCACATGCTGCCGAAGTCTCCGAACTTAAAGCGGAGACTGGAGAAGGCCGAGGAGGAGCTCGACCAGGAGAATCAAGGTATGTAATAACCCAAGAAGTATCCGGAAAGAGTAGGATGATATATATTGAACGAAGTGTCTTGATATGAATAGGAGCAACGACCGAGGTCGAGGCCCTGAAAAGGGCCCTGGGCGAAGCCGAGGGGAAGGCCGTCAAGGAGCAGGCTGCCCGTATGAAGCTCAAGGCTTGGGTCAATGAGGTCCAACAGGAGCTCCATGACGCGGTGAAGAAGTGTGAGACCTTGGAACGTGACGTGTCGGCTAAAGAGGCCGAACTCTCCAAGGCTCGTCAGAGCGCGGAGACAGCCCAGAACGAGGCCCAGGGCGCCCTCCAAGAGATCCAAGAGGCGACGAAGATCGCGGTGGGTAAGGCATTTAGTATGTAAAGCAAATATGCGAAGAGAAAGTATCTTTTACTAACCCGGATTTGGAGTTCTCCAGGGGCTTTTGCTGATCTGCCGCGAAGTGTGTCCGACGCCGCGGAGTTCTTCCGAGCCGAAGAAGGGAGCTCCATGGAGAAGCTATTCTGGTCGCAATATCTTGCGCCAGAGCATCCCGTGCCCTTCATCGATCAGCTGAAACAGCTGGTGGAGCTGTATAGGGTGGACGAACTAGCCATGAAGGATTTGATAATCCGACTATGGCCAGCCGAAGCTATGCCCGACAGTTACTTCGGACTCGTGAGGTGGATGGTGAACGCATGTCCTCGGCTGGACATCATCAAGCGATCGGCCTGTATTGAAGGTGCTCGTATGGCCTTCGCCCATTGCAAGAAGTGGTGGGCGAAGATGAACGCCGTCGAGCTGGCCCGGCGGCCGCCACAGGGCATAGAGCACCACACACCCGAGCGCTATTTTGCGGATGTCCAGGAGGGGTCTCGCATTGTAGCAACGCAGTGTGGGCAGGACATTATTTTTGAATGAATACATTCGTGTTGTCTTTGCCTTGCATGGTAAAACAAAGTGGGTTTGTAATATAACAATTGTTATGTTTTTAATTTTACCTCCTGTGCGGCTGTGTTTATCTGAAATCTGAGGGTTGGCCATTCGTCTGCTTCTGCCCCCACGTAGGTAGTACAGAGGTGTTCGGGATGGAATCTAAACAATCTTGATCCAATTATATGGTCCTTGAAGGAGTTGTTTGGTGCAACGAACAAGGCAACCAGACTATTCGACTTGAACGCCCTCACTTAGCCATAGGAGTTCGACAATAAAAACATTGACACAGCCCCTAGTTTCCAAACTAGAGTGCTATAAGCGTCTGATCGTGAAGTACCGATCCTTCGCGCAACGCGGAAGAAATTTCCAACGATTTGCAACCTCCGAACAGCTGACCGGCCCTCGCTGCATCATGACAGTCAGTTTTCGGCTTTCTCTACTAAGTTGCTCCTTTGGATAAACCAGGGAACAATCGCAGTAATTCTCCCTTTACTACCTAAGCCGATATAGCGGAACGTAAGGTAGCAAGCACAGGAGCCGGGCAACCCAACTATTGACCAAAGACATAATTCGGAGCCAATGCATATAGTGCTAAATTCGGGGTGCCGAACTATACTACAAAAAGTGTTCGGACTTTGTTGCCGTATTTTAGGGCGCCTGGGAGCCCCTGGCAAATATGAAACGTACCAAAGTGTACGGGTGCTAGAAGATAAGTTATTAAAGGAAAACAGAAAGAGAGCAGAGGTGATATCTTGGGCCCTTAAACTTGAGCCACGAACTGTTTCCATTATAATTGGGTTAGTGCGTCAAAGCGCGTTAATACAAATAGTGCGATAAGAAACCGGCTATTTAACATGCCATCACCAAAGGCAAGCTACGTATGGGTCCTGACAACAGGTAGGGTGGTCGTTGAATTGACCTCTGGAGCTTTCCCTACACGTCTTTGCTTCTTGCCATCCTGGTGTTTTTTATCCTTTGACAGGACCGGTAGTCTTGCCGTAGAAGAATGCGTTCGTAAAATAAACCTGGAGAAGGAAAAAAGAAATATTGACAGTGTATGTGTGTCCGGGATCGGTCGAGCCAAACTGTGGATCACAACCTAGTTGTGCCTCCGTCGATGCCCATGGGATTTCTAGTGCGTAATTATGCACGCGTGGTACGAATTCCACTTCCTGATCAGGGTTGGGACAGAGGCCAAATTGCTAGTCGATCTCTTGATGAGCCGAGCTGTCCTGTTGTAGCGTGGTCCGGACCCTCTTTACGATGTTCAGGGGCTCAGCAGCCGGATTACTATTCTGCTTGAGAAGGGCGCTCTTTACTTCTGCTGCTAGGGCGGCGGTGTGCTCCTCTGTGCGGAGGGAGCGTTTCGTGTTTCCATTGACCGTTATGACGCCGCCTGGACCGGGCATCTTAAGCTTAAGATAAGCATAGTGCGGGACCGCGTTGAACCGAGCGAATGCAGTCCGTCCAAGCAGTGCGTGATAACCACTGCGGAATGGGACGATGTCGAAGATTAACTCCTCGCTTCGGAAGTTGTCGGGGGATCCAAAGACAACCTCTAGTGTGATTGAGCCCATACAGCAGACCTCTACACCTGGTATGACTCCTTTGAAGGTAGTCTTCGTTGGCCTGATCCTTGATGGATTAATGCCCATTTTGCACACTGTGTCTTGATAGAGCTGATTGAGGCTGCTACAACTGTCCATGAGGACTCGCGTTAGGTGGAATCCATCAACGATTCGGTCCAGGACTAGTGCGGCTGATCCGCCATGCCGGATACTGGTCGGATGATCCCGTATATCAAAAGTGATCGGGCATGATGACCATGGGTTGAATTTTGGGGCGACTAGCTCTATCGCATAAACATCCCGTATATCAAAAGTGCGTGCTTGCGCTCCCTTTTGGGGATGTGTGTAGCATATATCATGTTCATCGTTTTGACTTGAGGGGGGAACTTCTTCTGCCCCCTGAGTTCGATTGCCGGGGCTCTTCGTCATCATCCTCACTTTGTGATCCCTTTTCCTTGTTCTCGGCCTTTAACTTGCCGGCCTGGTATGATTGGTATGATTGGTATGATTGGCTGGTTTGTCTGGAGTGCCATGTATCTGGCACGGACGATCGAGTATGCAGTCCAAGCTAGATGGTCCCTGACCGTTCCTTTTATACGGCCTTTTCCGCTGACCGGACTTGGAGCCGCTGAATCCGGCATTAACTCTAGTGTCATCGGTGTAATCGCTAGTGCTTTGGTGCTTGTGTCTGTTGCGTCGGAGCTTGACGTTGCTGTTTTTGACATCGGAGGGGCCCACCTTGCTGGCTGTGTTTTTGTTACGAGCCAGCCAACTATCCTCACCCACGCAAAAGCGGGTCATGAGTGCCGTGAGGGCTTCCATAGATTTGGGCTTTTCTTGGCCAAGATGACGGGTGAGCCATTCGTCACGGATGCTATGTTAAAAGGCCTCTAGGGCTTCGGCATCCGGATAGTCAACGATCAGGTTCTTTTTAGTTAGGAATCTAGTCCAGAATTTCTTGGCTGACTCTCCAGGCTATTGGACTATGTGACTTAAGTCGTCGGCGTCTGGTGGTCGGACGTATGTACCTTGGAAGTTGTCAATAAAAGCTTCTTCCAAGTCCTCCCAGTTGCCGATGGAATTTTCAGGCAGGCTGTTTTACCAATGCCGGACTGGCCCTTTGAGTTTTAGTGGAAGGTATTTGATAGCATGGATGTCATCTCCGTGGGCCATGTGAATGTGGAGAATAAAATCCTCGATCCATACCCCGGGATCGGTTGTTCCATCGTATGATTCAATATTGACGGGTTTGAATCCTTCGGGGAATTCATGGTCCTTTACTTCATAAGTGAAGCAGAGAGGGTGTGTGGCGCCTCTATATCTGGGTGCATTGTGCCGTAGCTCTGATGGAGTTCGTCTGCGGTTATCCGCTCGGGTGTGACTAGGCTTGTCGCGCCCGAATAGGTAGCCATCATCGCGTGTCGAGGGACGTCCTCGCGATCCATAAATCGATTGGGTATGTCCTGCTCTACTATCCAGGGTCTGCCGGAGGTCGTATGTGTGACCCCGAGCTGTTTCGTCTCTATTTTTACGAGGCGGTGGGGCAGGCTGCTGTTCGGCCTGAACTGCCGCTCTATCCCGACCACGTAGTGATCGGTCCGCCGTACTATCCCGACCACGTGGTGGTCGATCGGCCGCGTTACGTGAGGGGGGTATGAGCTTCGGCGCCTCTTCATCAAACTGGGGTAGTAGCCTTCTCCTTGGATAACTCTTGGCTGGGCGTCTGAGGCTGTATTCTTCGGCTGCCAGGACATCGGTCCATCTGTCGACGAGCAGATCTTGGTTAGCTTGAAGCTGCTATTGTTTCTTTTTCACGCTCCTCGCCGTTGCTATTAGCTGGCGCTTGAAGCGCTCCTGCTCGAGAGGTTCCTCAGGCACGATGAAATCTTTGTTGCCGAGGCTTTCCTCATCCTCGGAGAGCGAACGGTAACTACCGTCCTCCGAGTCGTTGGGCCTGGCCTATTCGTTGGGACTGGCTTGCCTATTTTCTTGCTCCTCCTGCTCGGATGTTACCTCAGCAAGGTCTTCATTGTTTTCGGTGTCGTCCGAAGTATTATTTTCACCGGTCCCAGCATTGTTGTCTTTTGAACAACGTGATTTAGAGCGGCGCCGAGGACTCTGGCATTTTGCTGTGTCTCAGGAGGTTTATTCTCGACTGGATTTTCTTTGTCGTCCTCGTTGATTGTTTTGGGTGTATCCACCATGTACACATCGTATGAAGAAGTGGCCGTCCAGCGTCCGGTAAATGGAGGATTTTGGTGTTGCTCCTCATCGCCATCGTCGTCCATACTGTCGATGTCTTCAGAGTCGTAATCAATCATGTCAGTTAGGTCCTCGATAATGGCTATGAAGTGGGTGGCGGGTGGGAAGAAAAATTCTCGATCATCAGCCCCCAGTCCGGACCGGACAGAGTTCGGCTGTGAGTCCCCCGCCAAGGATAAGCTTTTTAATGAGTTTAGCATATCGTCCAAAGGAGAGTGCTGGAAGATGTCTGCGGTGATGAATTCGAGGATCGATAAGCGATCGAGTTCGGCGTCCGCATGCTCACATGATTCGGAAATTATAACCAGAGACAAGTCCGGAGTTCCGGTGACATACATATGGTGTGGGATTAAGCCCATGTGCGGCTCCAACGCCGGGGAATCTGTGGCCTCCGTAGTGGGGTCGAGCCTCCGATCCTTGGATGCCGCAGTGTGCTCTGGATCTAAGGCGAGAGTGGTCACCGGAGCTATCTCCTGGATGCGGTCTGACGACAGATTTAAGTCATGTTCGTCAAGGTGGCCAGGAGCGGTCGCCGCAGTCTCGAATCCAGCGAAGATCAAACCTCCACGGATGTCTGCAACGTAATTCAAGCTCCCAAACCTAACCTGATGGCCAGGGGCATAGCTCTCGATCTGCTCCAGGTGGCCAAACGAGTGGCCCGCAGTGCGAAGCCGCCGAACACGAAGATCTGTCCGGGAAGGAAGATTTCTTCGTGGCCAGCGTCATTGTTTACTATTGAAGGGGCCATCGAACCTTTCATCGACGGCACAGTGGAACTCCCAATGAAAGCACCAATGTTGGTGTCAAAACTGGTGGATCTTGGGTAGGGGGTCCCGAACTGTGCGTCTAAGGTCGATGGTAACAGGAGACAGGGGACACGATGTTTACCCAGGTTCGGGCCCTCTCTATGGAGGTAATACCCTACTTCCTGCTTGATTGATCTTGATGAATATGAGTATTACAAGAGTTGATCTACCACGAGATCGTAATGGCTAAACCCTAGGAGTCTAGCCTGTATGACTATAGTAATGAGTATCTCCCATTTACGGACTAAGTCCTCCGATTTATATAGGCACCGGGAGGATCTAGGATTACACAAGGCCGGTTAAAAAGGAAAGGAATCTACATATTCGGTTGTCCAGCTTGCCTTCCACGCCAAGGAGAGTCCCATCCATACACGGGTGCAGTCTTCAGTCTTCGCATCTTCATAGCCCATCAGTCCGACCCATGGCTAACAGGTCGGACGTCCGAGGACCCCTTAGTCCAGGACTCCCTCACCCATAGACACACAAGTTGATTGTTTAGCCGTGTGCAGTGCCCCCTCCATAGATTTCCACCTCGGTCATATCGTTCCAGTGCTTAGGCGAAGCCCTGCGCTGGTAGCTTCATCATCACCGTCACCACGCCGTCGGGCTGACGAAACTCTCCCTCGACCTCAGCTGGATCTAGGGTTCATGGGTCGTCATCGAGATGAACGTGTGCAGATCGCGGAGGTGCCGTACCTTCATTGCTAGGATTAGTCGGATCGTGAAGACGTACGTCTACATCAACCGCGTAGTCATAACGCTTCCGCTTTCGGTCTACGAGGGTACGTGGACAACACTCTCCCCTCTCGTTGCTATGCATCACCTAGATGGATCTTGCGTGTGTGTAGGAATTTTTTTGAAATTACTGTGTTCCCCAACAAGTACGGGTTGTGGTTGCTTGTGGGCGACACGACGCCGACGTGGGGCGCGACAACGGTGAGGCGTTCTTTCATGCGGGCTGCATGGGGGTCCTAGGGTGAGTGGCGTCACACACGATGGTGTCCTCGTCTCCGTGTAATAGGCTTGGGTTCGGGATGCGAGAAGTGCTCATCGATGTTTGAAGGGGTGGGAGGCAACGTGGGCTTGGTGGGAGAGTGTCTCGATGGTTAAGTTACGGACCTAGTCCGTGTAGTTGCTACCATCATCTTTCAACTTAGCTTTCTCTAGGAACGCATTAAAATTCAATGGACGGTAGAACAGACCATTGATCTACAACATTGATATGAAAAAAACTATCAGGACTAAGTTCATGATAAATTTAAGTTCAATTAATCATATTACTTAAGAACTCCCACTTAGATAGACATCCCTCAAGTCATCTAAATGATCACGTGATCCATATCAACTAAACCATGTCCGATCATCACGTGAGATGGACTAGTTTTAAATGGTGGACATCTCTATGCTCATCATATCTACTATATGATTCATGTTAGTCCTTTCGGTCTCAGTGTTTCGAGGTCACGTCTGTACATGCTATGCTCGTCAAGTTTAACCTGAGTATTTTGCACGTGCAAAACTGTCTTGCACCCGTTGTATTTGAACGTAGAGCTTATCACACCCGATCATCACGTAGTGTCTCGGCACGACGAACTTTCGCAACGGTGCATACTCAGGGAAAACACTTATACCTTGAAATTTAGTGAGGGATCATCTTATAATGCTACCGCCGTACTAAGAAATATAAGATGCATAAAAGATAAACATCACATGCAATCAAAATATGTGACATGATATAGCCATCATCATCTTGTGCCTTTGATCTCCATCTTCAAAGCACCGTCACGATCTCCATCGTCACCAGCTTGACACCTTGATCTCCATTGTAGCGTCGTTGTCGTCTCGCCAACTATTTCTTCCACAACTATCGCTAACGCATAGTGATAATGTAAAAGCAATTACATGGCGATTGCATTTCATACAATAAAGCGACAACCATAAGGCTCCTGCCAGTTGCCGATAACTTCTACAAAACATGATCATCTCATACAATAATGTATATAACATCATGTCGTGACCATATCACATCACAACATGCCCTGCAAAAACAAGTTAGATGTCCTCTACTTTGTTGTTGCAAGTTTTACGTGGCTGCTACGGGCTTCTAGTAAGAACCATTCTTACCTACGTATCAAAACCACAACGATGTTTCGTCAAGTTTGCTATTTTAACCTTCAACAAGGACCGGCCGTAGTCAAATTTGATTCAACTAAAGTTAGAGAAACAGACAACTGCCAGCAACCTTTATGCAAAACAAGTTGCATGTCTGTCGGTGGAACAGGTCTCATGAACATGGTCATGTAAGGTTGGTTCGGGCCACTTCATCCAACAATACCGCCGAATCAAAATAACACGTTGGTGGTTAGAAGTATGACTATAATCGCCCACAACTCTTTGTGTTCTACTCGTGCATATCATCTACGCATAGACCTGGCTCGGATGCCACTATTGGGGAACGTAGCATGCAATTTACAAAAAAATTCTACGATCATGCAAGATCAATCTAGGAGATGCATAGCAACGCGAGGGGGAGAGTGTCTCCACGTACCCTCGTAGACCAAAAGCGGAAGCGTTAGTTTAACATGGTTGATGTAGTCGAACATCTTGTTGATTCAACCGATCAAGTACCGAATGTACGGCACCTCCGAGTTCAGCACACGTTCAGCTCGATGACGTCCCTTGAACTCTTGATCCAGCGAAGTGTCAAGGGAGAGTTTCATCAGCACGAAGGCGTGGTTGCGGTGATGGTGATGTGATCTGCTCAAGAGGAGTAAACGGTGGAGGGGGGCACCGCGCACGGCTAAGAAACAATTGATGTCCTTTAGGGTGCCCCTGCCCCCGTATATAAAGGAGGAGAGTGGAGGAGGCCGGCCCTAGGGGGCGCGCCAAATGGGGGGAAACCCACTAGGACTCCTAGTCCTAGTCGCCCCCATCCTTCTTTTGGAGGGGGAAAGGGGGAAGGAGAGGGAGAGGGAGAGGAAAGGGGGCCCGCGCACCATCCCCTTCTCCAACTCGGCCTCCCCATCAGGGGGGCGCGCGCCACCCATTGTGGGCTGCCCTCTCTCTCCCCTATGGCCGATGTGGCCCATCTCTCCCTGGGGGGTTCCGGTAACCCCTCGGTACTCAGATAAGTATCTGAATCACTCCGAAACCATTCCGGTGTCCGAGTACTATCGTCCAATATATCAATCTTTACCTGTCGATCATTTCGAGACTCCTCATCATGTCCATGATCTCATCCGGGACTCCGAACAATCTTCGGACACCAAAACACATAACTCATAATACTAATCGTCATCGAACGTTAAGCGTGCGGATCCTACGGGTTCGAGAACTATGTAGACATGACTGAGACACCTCTCTGGTCAATAACCAACAGCGGAACCTGGATGCTCATATTGGTTCCCACATATTCTACGAAGATCTTTATCAGTCAAACCGTAATGACAACATACGTCATTCCCTTTGTCATTGGTATATTACTTGCCCGAGATTCGATCATCGGTATCTTCATACCTAGTTCAATCTCGTTACCGACAAGTCTATTTACTCGTTCCGTAATACATCATCCTGCAACATACTCATTAGTCAGATCGGTTGCAAGGCTTATCACGATGTTTATTACCGAGAGGGCCCAGAGATACCTCTCCAATACTCGGAGTGACAAATCATAATCTCGATTTATGACAACCCAATAAACACATTCGGAGACACCCGTAGAGCATGTTTATAATCACCCAATTACGTTGTGACGTTTGATAGCACACAAGGTGTTCCTCCAGTATTCAGGAGTTGCATAATCTCATAGTCAAAGGAATATGTACAAGTCATGAGAAAAGCAATAGCAATGAAACTTAACAATCATTATGCTAAGCTAACGGATGGGTCTTGTCCATTACATCATTCTCCTAAAGATGTGATCCCGTTCATCAAATGACAACACACGTCTATGGTCAGGAAACTTAACCATCTTTGATTAACGAGCTAGTCTAGTAGAGGCATACTAGGGACACTATATTTTTCTATGTATTCACACATGTATAAAGTTTCCGGTTAATACAATTCTAGCATGAATAAAAAACATTTATCATGTTATAAGGAAATATAAATAACAACTTTATTATTGCTTCTAGGGCATATTTCCTTCACTAGGTCCTGCTGCCTCTAGTGCCAATGCTTTCCCAAACTCAAGAAAGTACACTTAGAGCATCTCCAATAAATGATGTATTTTACATCACCAAATTGTGGTTCGACTAAAATATACATCACAAACAAGCGCATTTTAACATCACCAAAAACCTCCAACTCCAATAGATGATGTCAAGATAGCTAGTGCTCCAATAGGTGATGTAAAATTCATCAGCCGCACAGTAGCTGCTCCATAATTTTGTTATCTCCGACGTCATCGGTGACAAAGCTAGTGCACACCAAGCAAAAGCTGCCGGCGACACCGGTGAAGGAGCAGCAGCAGCCGCCACGGCCGCCTTCGTCTTCTTCGTTTGGGATGAAGCTATAGCGGGGTCGCGCGGTGGCCGCTTCGAGCCGCCACCGCATGGTTTGGTTGCTGCCACCTCCTTGTATGCCGGCTGCTCCAGTACTACACCGACAGCGGGATGAGGGGCTACAAGTTCGACATGTAACATGGGGGAGTCATCATGGTGGCCGCATTGGCGGGACCGGCGACAGACATGGAGGCCGCCATCGCCGGAGCGGCTTTGGCGGCTGCAGGGTCTAAAAATGCGTCCATGGGGGCCAGCGGCGTCGAGCGACGGCAGAGGGTAGTCAAGCATGACGTGAGAAAGTTCCGCTTGGCAGATGAGTGGCGCGTGCTCAGGTTTTACTCGAGATTTAATTGAGAGGCACAAGAGATGCAAATTTGCATCACCAAGTACCCTATTTTACATCTATAGCAAATCTGGAGTAAGAAATTGCATCTACATTATCTGTTGGAGCACTGTTTTTGGGCTCCATGATATAAAATTAGTTATTTATACATCGAAATAACCTATTCGAGATGCTCCTACGCACACCTTTTATTTTATATTATCTATACAAAGCGTGTCTTCACTTGATTCAAACATGCTTCAAGCCATTAACATCGGATGTGCCGGGTCAGTATATGTTGGGGCGACATGACCAAACTATTACTAAAATGTTTGTCTGGCCGGTCCAATAATGTATTGAATTGGTGTGTGTGTGTGTGTGTGTGTGTGTGTGTTTGTGCGCGCGCGCGCGGATGTGTGCGAGTGTGTGTGTGTGTATGTGTTGAAAACTGGAATTGATGTGTGTTTAATCATATATAGAACACTATAATAAATCTATTTTGAAATTAGACTCAAACACCTCTCAAGTGGGCTTTTAAAGTAGAACAGTGCATTTTGAAGACGAAACAAACATAGGTGAAGAAATATATTTAAAATTGGACTAAAAAAACCTCTCAAGTTTATTTATGAAGTCAAACAGTGCATTCCAGTGACCAAACAAACACGGTGTGAGTAATCTATTAGATACTCATTCATGAATCATGATATACGCCTCTCTTTGCCGGCAACGGTTGTTGCTTAGGTGTGCTGGTCATATGGGTCCTTAATTAACATGACGTCTTCCTTATTGTCTATTAAAACAAGTTTTGTTTGGCATCAGTGAGCAAGAAGCGACGAAGGTGGCGTGCCTCCGGCTCGTTCCTGTGTATGTTATCTATGGACCCAGATGTATTGCTGTTCTTAGTGCTACCATGAGAGTTGATGAATAGATCGGAAGTTTTTCCCACACAAAAAACATACTATGCATGTTGTATTTGCTGACAAACTCTATATGTCCATGCATATCATTTTGATCTAGAACATAATATGGATATCTTCCGTTCTTTTCTATTGATAATCTGAATCACCCATTTTCTATTGGCTTATTAATATAGGATTTTTCTTAAAATATGCCAGAATTCAATTAACAAATATGCTTTACTAGCGGAGTTACTGGCACATTTACATGGCTAGATAAAGTTATTTTTTTCTCAATTCTCAAATACATTGTTCTCTAGCGCACATGTTGTGTGTTTTTTTGTTTTAAATTTAAGTAATTATGTTGTTAGGAAATCATTTTGTGTAATAAGTTATAAGGATATTGGGAACACGCCAAAAAGGTTATTCAAAACATTAAATTTATATATGCATGTGCCTTTCCATTAATTTTCGCTGAAGGCTTAAAGATTTAAATATTGTTAGAATGCATGGTTCTAGCATTGCACATATGTAGTTAGATAAATATTTACTGTATATTAGGAACTTTGTAGAACTTATTGTATAGGCTGTCTATGGTTCAACTTGAGAAATAGGTAGTTGCTTAATTATAATTATTACTTTATTTTAAACTGCTCACGCAATTTTGATGATTTTTTTATGAGCTAAGCATAATTATTTTGTCAAGAAGCACGATCAAATATGTTTTATTCCCCTACCTTATTCGACTGTAAGAACTCCTTGGTTTCCTTTGTAGTCTCTCATCTCACTCAATCTTTTCTTGCCATTGTTCATCTCATAGGTGCTCATCTTATTATCAGCACTCCGGGATAGCCCAGTTGAAAAGTATGCCTTTCAGCTTGGACCATGAAACAACTCTACTTGTGACTTTGCAGACAAATGAAAAACACACATGTTCTTGCGGTGGCATTTTATTGCAGGCTAAATAGTGAAAGCATTTAAATGTTTATAATTTTCTACAATCCTAATTTTTGTACATCAGACATTTTTGTGTATTTTATGCGTCTCCAATTTTTTAGGAATAAAAAAAATAAGTCTTAAAAAGGAATGTGTGACCTGCCCATTTACACCGCTAGATTTACTATATACTCCCTCTGTATCAACATATAAGACGCTCTTTGACACTATGCTAGTCTCAAAAAGTGTCTTATGTTTTGATACAGATGGAGTATATAACTAGTATGGTTAGCCAATTATTTGATCTCGCCTTTATCTATTTCATCTGATATAGTTCACACCTATATGAATAAAAATGAACAGCTTGAGTAAAACATGGTACTTTTTTTGCGAAAAACATTCCTTCTAAGTGTAGTGGGTTAATGTTGGTTAATATTTTGGTGTCACGGCAGGCGCCTTTTACACGAAGCCATGGTGATTCATAGTATTCTCCAGTTTCCTACGACACTTACATTCCTCTTTCTATCTGTCTTTATGGCAGCAGTTTTTTAATATATTTTCCCAGTAGTTAAATATAAGTATTTTCTAGTTGTTGTGTTTTCTGATTCATGCGAACATCATTTTCTCCTATGTACGATACATCAAAGCCATGTCAATTAGTTGGCATTTATCCGCTATCATTTATTTTTAGTTCAAAAATCATATTTATATTGAACTACTAATATGGGTGTAAAAAGAGTTCCCACTTTTGAGGCATGGATATTTGGGTACCTCTATATTTAGTGTTTTCCTCACCTCCCTTGCATTATATACTGAAGGTTTCCTCTTTGTTTACTCGCCATTTGATCGTGTTTTAATTCCTTTCCGAACGGCTCACACCTGGTCTTTGTCGTGGTTCACTGATCGGTCTGTTTGATCTGAATCCTTGTAATATACTCCATTCCAAAGAATAAGGCGTGCAACGCTGATTGTACTCTCCCACACGAACTGATGGATGTCTATGCAATAATATATGCAGGGTCTGGCAAAGAGAAAATGAGAACTTTTGATTGGTGATACAGTGTTTGATACTAACAAATATTGTGTGATCAGATAGTTTTATGATTAGAAAGCAGAGGTACACACCTGATGCAATTGGAAAAACGTTTGAGATCTAGAGGGCAGCTTGCAAATCCCTTACGTCATGTGCATGCATGCACGTACTTATGGTGGATTTGTGTCACTGCACGTGACGTACATGGACTTTCTACTTATCGGTGTATATTAGCTAAATTTGCTAATTTTTTAATGTATTATTGGCAGCCAACTTATCGGATAAACCTTTGGCATCATTTACAGTATATATTATAAATGTGCTTAAAAGTAATAATTTCATTAGTTCTTTCGGTTGTCACCTTGTAATATTTGGTAGATTCTATAACTGCAAAGTTGTCAAATACATATATACCCCCTCTGTTCCTAAATATAAGTCTTTGCAGAGATTTCACTATGGACCATATACGGATGTATTTAGATGCATTTTAGAGTGTAGATTCACTCATTTCGCTCCATATATATGTGGTCCATAGTGATATCTCTCCAAAGACATATATTTAGGAACGGAGGGAGTAGAACTTTAGGTTAATATTTTACGGGGGGATGTTTATCAGATTATTCTATGTAGTATGAATTGTCATCACCCTTAAATAAATGACCAAGAATGTAGCATTTAGCTATGGACGACGATATATTTACAAATATTTAAAACTATACATGTTTGTTAAGATCGGACTCACTATATTCTTCACACTCACTATATTCCTCATTATTCTCACTATAATCTCAAAGTCACAAATTCTTGGACGCCATATTGTTGTTGCCTTCAAAATTCAAAACATGTTTGTTTATTGGTAATGTACATATGAATTTCGATGGGAACTAAATGATTTAACAATATAACACTGCACATTAAAGGTGATTGTTATCTACTTAGCAAGCTACGAAGATAGGCTAAGATGGATACATCTAAACGACATGGAGAAATCTAACCACGTTGTTCGGAGGATCATGGCGCTGTGGATGTACCGCAGTCTCGAGTCTGGCCCTAAATTACTTGTGTCGAGGGGCGCCGCATGTCTTGATAATGCATCCAATGAAAATCAATCAGACAACTGTGTGTATGTGTAGGACTCTCCTTTCCTTATTCCTTTGCCTTTTTGATTAGGCGTTTTTTATTAGGCAACTGACAGGGTGTGTAATCCTTTTTCTACACGTGTCTCCTTCTGGCCGGAAGTCAGGTTGCCTTTTTCTTTGGTTCACGTACAGATTGACCGACCGGTATACGTCTAGCATATATATCAGAGATAAATCTAGGCCGCAAAAATAATTTAACTCTAGAGCGTTAAATCATCACCGTTCGTAGTTAAGCTTCCTTCTCAAAGCGCCGCCAGAAAAGCCAAAACTTTCCCCCTTCTCCCGAAGCGTCCACAGTCGACATCGAGCCGTCCTCCACCGTTGCACGGGCGTGCTCAGTCTTGCCCCACGCCGTCCGGCCCTGCCCATCCCACCACCCATGGCCTTTCACAGTTGCTCTCCTACACCGCCTCCTCCCCCCCCCCCCCCCCCCACACCCACCTCTCTGCTTGCTCCCCATGCTCAGCCGCCGTGGATCCAGATCCACGACCCCATCCTCCACTTATTGGTCAGGAGCGGTGGAGCACTTTAGCTTGCGCTCTAGATCCTGGATCTCACGGCATACTCTTTTTTGTGTGTGATGCATCTTCCAGGAGGGATGGAGAACAGGGAGATTTGAGGCCGTGGAGGAAAGGCTACATGTGCTGGCGCCGCCCAACAGGAGGCGGTGATGGTCGGTCGGCTCGGATGACAGCGCCGGCATCGACATGACCTTCATGAAGCCCGACCCCAGCTCCACCTCCGCACTGGCCATGACACCGTGACGCCTCAAGATGGCAACAGGGACGAAACCCATCGGGTTTTGCTTTCCCAAACACATCCCCACGAGAAAATCGTAAACCCGTCCCCGTCCCCATCATCGTATGCGGGGCTAGTTTTCCACCCATCCCCTAAACCGATCGGGTTTCGGCGAACTCACAAGAAAATGAAAATATTTAAATAAACATAGTGGCGACAAAGAATAACATTTCAGCAGCAAAACAAACACATTTCAGCAGCATAACTTGAGCAAATTTCAACAAAAAACAATAGTAGATTGTTCAACAGCTATATAGAGTGTATTTCAGCAGCATGATACCACATTTCAGCAACAAAGATGATTTGGCCTTCGACACTGGGGTGGGGGGCTCGGTCGCTCAGGCTCGGTAGCTTTGGGTTGGGCCACACCGGATCAGTGCTTGGTAAAAAAATGTATTTTGCCGGGTTTCGGGTTCGGGGACTATCGAAACGGGTGCAAACCCATGAAACGTGTCGGGTTGTATAATGTGCCCAACAACAGCCCCGCGAGGATGAAAAGACGCCCATCCCCGTCTTCTAATAGGGTAAAAACCCACGGGACGCGGGTTTCGTGGACCCATTGCCATCTTGAGTGACGCCCCATTCGGCTACGTGAAACTGCATATCTCTTCTTGTATTTGTAGCTTTTTGTTTGATACACGTTAAATATAAGGGTCTCAGATTCAGTACACTGCTACGCTTGCGCGCGAACCGTTTTTGCTGTTGCTAAAAATTGTTGTGTCCATTCTCCATTGTCTTGACCTTGAGTTAGTTATTTAGCCAAATGAGGCGTTCAACTGGACTGTTGTATTCAGATGATGGTCTAGCTTTTTAGGAACTAATTACATGTAGTACAAACACATGGGAGGTTCATTCGCAGTTTTTAGCTACATACTAGCCGTGGACAGTTTGAGAGCTCCCACGCACTACAATTTTAGGATTATAAGCCTTTTGCAGTTGCTTCTTTTATTAGAGCTCATGTGAGTGAAAGGTTGTGAAATTCACATGGCCTCTGCTTCTTGAGAGATAAGGCCATCACCTCGACTTTTAAATTTAGTGATGATATTGTTATCTTTTTAGGGATAGCCGTAATTGAAGAATAGTTCCTGGTTTCCAGACCTTGTGCAGAGTGCAGACTGATTTCCTTTAGATCTGTATACTTTCCAAGAGATAGAAAAGTAAGGTCAGGATCCCAGAACATCTGTAAGTCAGGTTCAGAACTTTCATGTAGTAGCACTTTATTTATATTGGAATGGTAAAAATGTCCATTATATAGTAATACTCCCTCCGTCCTATAATATAACCGCATTTTGGACACTATGCTCGTGTAAAAAACGCTCGTATATTAATGGACGGAGGGAGTACCTTATTAGATTGTGCAATGTTCAGTTGCGTTTTTCTAATATAAGTTGGTCATTGTGCTAGTAGAAAACTTTTCTGGTTAAAGTTTAATTTTGTATTTGTCTTGCCCTACGGGCTTCTTATTGATGAGCCTATTAAGTATATATCCCCAGTTATATTCATATAATTGTTTTTGTATTCTTATGTATGCTAATTCCCTTTAACTTAATTAGGTCAATCAGAGGGTTCTACGGTCTATAGACTAAATACTTGAAAGCTCCGCTTCATATTTACACGTGAATGATCATTTCTGAACTGAGAACTACACAAATAAGTTTGTCTGGGTTAAGTGGCAAGTTTGTGTGATTGGCTTTGGAGTAAGAATGCCATAAAAATTAGGCAAAATAAGACCGTCTCTTTTACTTCCAATGTGAGCTACAGATAAATGAAGTATTGGGTATAGGTATGTACACATGATACTCTGATGTTTGCAAAACTGATGAAGCCGACCCTCTTTTTACCAACAAAAATGGGTAGGAAACAACAATAATGCACGTTTTTTCATCTTATTTATTAGTATGCCCGCTGAAAATGAGTGTAAATAGTAAAATGACAGAAAAGAAACAAACCACAGAATTATACTTTTATTTATCTACATTTCGAGGCCACACGAAAATTTGTATACAAATAAATTGCATGAAAACAGTGATAAAGGCTTCTCTGATTTTGACTATAAAAAACTTATGAGAGATTACCGTCATTGATAAAATAGAAATTATAAATAGGTGTGCCACATGAAAGTTGCATGCATGATGGACAGTATGTCGATATAAAAATGGGATGTAATATATGGTTTGCACCAAGGTACCTTTACCACTTATTCTGCAAGAGTGTACCATAAAAAACTTTGGAATTCCTAATAAGAGTGTACTTGGTATTCCTAATATGTCGTTTTTTCTTTATAGGTTCTGGAAGTAGACAGCAAAGATGTCAATGTTTCTTATAAAAGGGCCCAAGCTTACACTTATCTTGCTGACCTGGAGTTAGAAGAGGTTGACATTACGAAGTCAATAGAAATCGATCCTGAAAACAGGCAAGTTCCATAGAAATGTTTATTATCTAAACCTTAATTTGATACTGAGAAGGTTATACTGTCAATTTGATTTTGATGTCGCTGCTACTTACTTACTTTGATACTGAGAAGGTTACACTGTCAATTTGATTTTGATGCTGCGGCAACTTACAGGGATGTGAAGTTGACATACAATACTGAAAGAAAAGATCATGGAAATCAATAAGGATGCAGATTTCTACAGCAACATGTTTGCCCAGATGTTGGCTAGCTAGCCAATTTTAGACAAGCATACAGTAGTTGGTTCTGTTTAGTTAGCCTGTTGTAGCTAATTGTAGCAAGCTAGCCTAATTCTGGACAAACATGCGGTGCTGGTGATATTATGGCATCTGATGTGTATATATGTGATTACTTATATCCAGACTTATCTATATTAACCATATGATTTGACTGATGATTCATAATTATGGCTTGATTTTGAATTATGGCAATTATGAATTCAAATTTAGATTCAATACGAAAATCTTTCACTGGTATCGTGGTATGCTAATGCAAAGGGACACACAATCTTTCCCTAGTGCTCATGGCTGTAGGTAAACAACCTTTCCATGTTGGACACCACATCCATACGAAAATCTTTCCCTAGGGCTTGTGCTCCTAGGTAAAGGAAGTTCCCCTGGGGTTTACTGTATACACTGTAGGTAAAGAGCCCTTTGCCGACTATACTTTACCTAGGGTTCTATACCTAGGGCAAGCCCAAGGTAAAGTCTTTCCCTATCGTTTTTGCCATTTCACCTAAGGTTTGTGGCTCTAGGTAAAATCGTAGTTTCTAGTAGTGTATGCATGTTGTATTTTCTGACAAACGCTTTATGTCCATGCATATCATTTTTATCTACAACAAAATATGGACTCCTCTGTTCTTTTCTATTGATAATCTGAACCACCCGTTTTCTATTGGCTTATTAATATAGGATTTTTTTAAATATGACAATATTCAATTAACAAATATGCATAATGAGCCTTAATTATGCCCTATATATGAGCCATGCGGCAACATTCAAAATCCATGGCATGTAAGCCTTATACTTGGGTGCATGTTATTGTTGGTGTTATCTTTTGTGTTGCCTTCACATTTGATGAATAGACAAAAAAATATTCCTTAAAAAACATACTCTCTATGTAGTATTGGCAGAAGAACCCTTTATGTCCATATATGCCATCTAGATCAAAAACATATTATGGATCTCAGTCATTCTTTTCTGTTAGTAATCTGAACCACTCATTTTCTATTGTATAAATGACATAATGTATTTTTATCAATATCGCAATATTCACTCCGTAAATATACTTAATGAGCTTTAATTATAACCAATATATAAGATATGTCCCAATTGTTAAAATCCATGATATCTAAGCCTGTATTTGGATACAAGTAATTGCTTGCATTAATCATGGATCCTATAGCCTAAATTCCACATACTCCCCACAGCTTTAAATTCTGATGATCATGGCTATTCTTTGCTGAATGTACGTGTTTGATATCTTAGTAGGAACAAAACAGCTTCCTTCCCTTGATCGCATGTCGAAGTTCTAAGGAAGATGACTACCGAAGCCAACGGTATTTCCTCAAACCGTTCATCAAGTAATATTTATACAGCTTTAGCCTAATTATCCCTTGATCTTTAACCTCAAAATTTAGGCACGGATGCTCCATGACATGTGTGATGGAATGAGTAGATACATGTAGAAAGTAGTGGTTCATCGTTTTGCTTGAGAGATGGCTAGCATCTTGCTATAAGGTAAGCTAATCTTCCAAAGGTAAAATATAGGAGATAACATAGATCTAATAATATTCATAGATCTGATTGTATAATTGTGCATATGATGCTATTATTTATGGTTAATATGATTTCCCACACGTAGTACATTTTAATATCTCGCTTCTATAATTTGTAGGAGTAGTTGGTGCTCATTTTATTGTACGTAGGTCCTCCTTATCTAAATATACCACATGTATGGAATCTGTATATAGATCCAAATGTATATATAGATAGGTATAGTTATCTGGATAAAAAGAAAAGAACATGATGAGATGATAAAGTAATAGTTTTGCATTACTATGTAGGGCATACTTGTTTCAATTTTTTGAAGTAACCAGCCGAAGGTAATCATGAATACACTATCGTGAAGTCAAGAAAGTATGTCAACTACAGCATAATTAAAGTCTACATGATTACATCTAGATCGGTGTCGGAAACTCCTATGGACGAATTTAAATTATTTATAAAGTGAAGTACCATCCGACAAATGTGGGCACAGAAACCTAAATGTAGTTGGAGATTTAGTGTTTTGTATGACGTTTCCTTCTATGTGGTTTCATATTTCACTTCTACATGTTTTTTTAATATTAGTTTACTGCTGCCTTTAACTCTCTGTAGGGGAATAAACATTTTGTTTCATGACAACAGATCACCATGGATGGGGAGTGGACGCAATACAACAGTGTTGTGCACAATGATCTTGCCCCTTCATGACAAGTGAATACACCACCTGTTGCAGAAGGACCATGGTGATGAGACATATGGTCTACTTGGAGCCACTGCCAACATGGGAATTATTGATAATACCAAGGTTGTTGCTAGAAACCAAGGAGAGACAAGGCGTACCAACTATCACCGTCTCCGCAGAGAACAGATCCAACAACTTGAAGCGTACAATACATACTCAACATTTTCATTAATGTCATCTGTAGTGTCTTCCCGGAAATCCCTTATCCAGATGAGAAACTCTGGACGACCCTTGGTGAGAGGCTTGGCATGAGTGCCCAACAGGTCAAGTTCTGGTTCCAAAACCATTGCAGCAACAGTAAGGTAAATACTATTCTTCTCCATGCTGAATAACATGAGATGTCGCCACATTGTTCAGCAAAGACATGCAGTTATGAAGATTTTTGCAGTTGAATAGTACAAACTCCAATGAACAATGTAGCATTGTTTGTCATCTGAACTCACAATGCTATGGGTGAGGCTTTTTGACGCTCTCGCTCAATAGAGAGGGAATTTTCAAAATAATACAAAATCCAAATTTTTAGATTCAAAAATATCTGAAGATAAGTTCATAAGTAAGTATATAGATGTGTGTAAAACTTCATTTTGAAATATGTTTTGATGTGAGTTGTACGACAAATCATGTACTTTAATAGTGAAGAGTACATGTGCTAGACATTTTGCTATTTTTGCGTAACCATCTTAAAAATGTATTTCACCGCGTAACTTTACACAGAACTAGTATTCATCGATAAGTATCTGCATATTGTTGTCATGATTTTTTTGAATTCAAATAATATGATTTTCAAATTTTTAAAATTTGAGACTACATGAAGCTCGAGCTCCATTAGCAATTCCTACAATGTACTGCGATGTTACCCTCGTGAACATGGGGTCATACTCTTATAATAACCGCTGATATGATGCATTCATGAAATTAATAAGTACTGGGCAAGACGCAAAGGTGGGAGACCAACAATCTTCAGTTAGAGAACCAGATGCTAAAATCTGACAGGCAAGCCATCATGTCGGCTATGGAAAATAGCACTTGCCTCAAATGCAGAGGGGCGGTGGTTCAAACTCAGGACACCTCAAAGCGCCAACGCTTGTTCAAGGAGAATATAAAGCTCAAGGAGGAACTTAGGCTTGCCGCCACCCATCTTAAAGAGGGTCTCCAACAAATGGGATGTGGCCCCGATTGACCCGCAACTAACCACACCGTCTTTGGTCGTTTCCAACGTTATCCTGTCGCATGAACGCTAGTTTTGCTTGATTCCTAGGAATGCAAATAATGCATCATGTTGTGTGTGTATGTGCATGACTTGGATGCTTGTTTATTTCTATTCGTAGGATGTCATGGTTGCTTCGCGGGATGGCACGAGATCTAGCAATCATGGCAACAATGTATGGGTTGTGGAGTGAGTGGTTTTGGGATGGCATTGGCGTGAAGCTCAGTCCAATGCCCATCTTTATATCTTCGAGTTTGTATCCAAACAGATCAAGTAGAGTCAAAATAATTAAAAAGGAGAAGAATAATAATAAAAGCAGCATGTTGAATGTCACACCAGAATTTTCTATTTCTTCTAACATTTCTTCGCGTAAGTATTTCATTTATTGAGATACCTTTGTCAATGATCCTTTTTGGCAACGAAAAATGATATCTGAGCATTGATCACGTTCCGGAGCCATTGTGGGAAGTGGATCGCAATTTTCATGTCTCACAAACTCGCCATTGTATGCGCCTCTAGAGTCATACACAGAGCAGGATGAAGAGGACCCGTAGTGAGCTACAGGTAGTGCAATATTTCGTGAAGGAGTCCATGGGATCGTATCTTGTTTCGGATGCTCATATTGAATGTGTATACACACACTGCCAATAAAATTACACTTTGGACATATGTAGAAAGTTTACCACTATGTTCAAAATTCTGATACTTAGCTTTGCTTATCTTACTGCAGCTGTCGACGAATGTAGTAACGACAACCCTTGACCTTTGGGATACACTTTTCATAGTAGCATTGGAGGATACCAGTGTGCTTGCTGAGTAGGAAAAAAACTACAAGTCAATACTTGCAGGCCAGATATTGTCTTGATACTAGGTAACACAAAGGGAAATGAGATTTTATCTATCCCTCAACCCTGAAGTAAATGGAGATTTGCTTTTGTCTAATGTTTCAATATATTTCACGGTCTTACCTCGTAATTGTCCTAGATGAGTTCTGAGATTTTACCATGTAAGAAATAAGCCTTACCGTGTGAGTTATTTGCCTGAACAAGTAATCATGTACATGCAATGCACGTAGATAATAGACAAGATAATAATTGCATTAGTCAATAGTATTAGGTATATATTAACTGCACATTGATATTAGCCGGGATATAATTACTTGATTGGCTAACACCAATATTAGGTATTCTACTATTAGAGGACAATGGTGTAAAACATGTTTAGCGCTAAACATAGAGGCAATAAAGACAATTGGATAGACCATGTTGAACGCTTGAGATTAGTTTGATATCTGCAACTTTCCCTTTTTGTATTGGCAGAGCTAATTTCCATAAAATTAACACAATCTACCCTTTCTTTTCTTACGTGACAAAAGAACATGTATCTAGTGGTTCAAAAAAAAAGAACATATATCTATATATTCATTTGTTTATTTTGTTGTGTTTGCAAGTGTGCATTCATTATGGCAAGTTGATAGCAAGTGTGTTTAGTTCAATACAAATAAGATTATCAACTCATAGTGTAATGCTTGTGTAACTTGTGTTATCTATCTATAGTTCATTCTCCGCCAGTGGTACTTTGTTTCCACCAACAATTGATCTATTCCTACATTCATCCTACCATTGGTCGTAATTATTTTTTGTTCTCCAGTTGTTGAGATGGAGTATCTTTATATGACTCAATGCATGACCGTCTAACTCTGCGTATGTATATTAAATTCCAACGTGGACGCCGCGGTCGAGCTTTGTGGCCCGCTCGTGGCTCGTTTGGTCTTGTCATGTGTCTGGTTAATAAATGTAAGGCTGACAAATTGTGTGTCCAGTACGGACTTTCAACGAGGCACAAACAAGACCGACAACAGTTGACCACCACCATTGTTCATCGTTGTAGTGGCCACCGGCAACCCTTGGGTGAACTACCATTTCTCCAAGCACACCGCCGTGTCGTCGACGTCCTCCCTGCCTGGTGAATTTTTTCAGAACGCCGCCTACACGACGCATGCATCCTCCCGTTCCCGACCACAGCCGCTGTCTGTCGCCACGTCCTCCCTGCTTGGTGAATTTTTTCAGAACGCCGCCTACACGACGCATGCATCCTCCCTTTCCCGGCCAAAGCCGATGTCTGTCGCCATCACCTTTGTTGCAGTGGTTGCTTCCCCTGCGTCGCTGACGTTTAAAGAGTGCACACGGTGACCATATACACGCTTCCCCTCTCTTCCCTCTCCTCAACGTGCCATGTAGCCAATTGCCATCGTGTACGCCTCCCCTGTCTGTAGTTGTTGCCCGTCCAGTGCTGCCAGTCACGACCATGGCATCAACCCCGACCACCGCATGCAGGTCAGCAAGGTCCTTCCCTTTGTTTTGTACCTCCCTGTCTAGCTATCGCCACTGGTCACACAAAGTAATTAAAGGTAGACACAACACATGAAGGGCATGCACACACGGCGCACACTTATGAACAGACATGACTGGCGCACGCATGTGGGGCACACAGGCATTGGGAACAGACACAACTCTTCTGGTGTGCTTGCCTAATTAGGTTACTAGTTCTTCTTTGCTTAATGCATGGTTGAGGTTCTAGACCTTTTGGCTTTGTTAGGGTTTGTGTCCTGCTTAGGAAGGCGAGATGACGTCGGCTCCTTGAAGATGAAATAAAGGTCTTCCCGCCTAGCCCCGTTCCGGTGATGCGTCTAGTATCATCGGTGGGCGTGTGGAGGTGTGTCTCCGGCGGATTTATCTTTGGTGGATTTTCTCGGATCCGTTCATAGTTCGTCCTCATTCGTGTGTATTCAAGTTGGATACTTTTGATCTATAGTCTTCATCTGCGGCGGTTGTTGTTCTGGTGCGTTGGTTCTACGGGGCCTTAGCACGACGACTTTCCGACTGTCTACTACAACAACGGCGCACCTTCGGCTCGCTTCAGTGCTTGTAGTGATCGCTTGGTGGTCAACAGATCTTGATGTAATTTTTATTATATCTAGTGTTCGTTGTACTACCATGATTGAAGACGAATAGATTGAAAGTTTTTCCCCAAAAAAAGGCTACTCTAAGGGACACACCGCTTGGAAGATACACAAATAGTGCCAGGTCCTGCTGCCTTTAGTGCCAATGCTTTCCCAAACTCAAGAAACTACACTTAGAGCATCTCTAATAATGATGTATTTTACATCAGCAAATTGTGGTTCGACTAAAATATACATCACATACAAGCGCATTTTTTACATCACCAAAAACCTCCAACTCCAATACATGATGTAAAAATAGCTAGTGCTCCAGTAGGTGATGTAAAATTCATCAGCCACACAGTAGCTGCCCCACAATTTTGTTATCTACGGCATCACCAGTGACAAAGCTAGTGCACACCCAACAGGAGCTGCCGGCGACACCGGTGAAGAAGAAGCAGCAGCCACCAGGGCCGCCTTCATCTTCTTCCTTTGGGGTGAACCTACAGCGGGGGCGCGCGGTGGCCGCTTCGAGCCGCCACCGCATGGTTTGGTTGCTGCTGCCTTTTTTTCGCCGGCTGCTCCAGTCCTACGCCGGCAGCGGGATGAGGGGCTACAAATTCAACATGTAATATGGGGGAGTCATCACGGTGGCCGCATTGGTGGGACCTGCGACAGACATGGTGGCCACCATCGCCGGAGCGGCTTTGGTGGCTGCAGGGTTGAGAAATGCGTCCATGGGGCCGGCAGCGGTAGGCGACGGCACGGGGTAGTCAAGCGTGACGCGGGGAAGCTCCGCTTGGCAGATAAGTGGCGCATGCGACTGCTCAGATTTTACTCGAGATTAATTCAGAGGCACAAGAGATGCAAATTTGCATCACCAAGTACCCTGTTTTACATCTGTAGCAAATCTGGAGTAAAAAATTACATCTACATCATCTGTTGGAGCACTGTTTTTGGGGTCCATGATATAAAAATTAGTTATTTAGACATCGAAATAATCTATGGAGATGCTCCAACGCACAACTTTTATTTTATATTTTCTATGCAAACCATGGGTTCATTTGAATCAAACATGCTACAAACCTTTAACATGGGATGTGCCAGGTCAGTATATGTTGTGGCGACCTCAGCAAACTATTACTCAAATGTTTGTATGGCCGGTCAAATAAGGACTACTATAGATTGATCTAGGCATCAGGCTATAGATTTATCTAAGCATCAGGCTAACATAGGACATGGACACAAGGATTCGGATCCGGAGCTCATCTGCTCCCTGGCATGAAAAGTAAACTTATATAAATATTAGAATTACAAAAATCAAAATGTTTTGGGGATGAAGTGTGTTCGAGTGCGTGATATCCGTGTCAAATTTGGCGATGTGTGGACATCTAAGTGGCTCTCATGAAAAAATGAGGGCTTTAACAAAGTACAATGTTCACGCACTATTTGGACCAGTTTTATACTTTTCTCCACGGGCTCCTTAGATGTCCGAATAAGAAGAGATTTTCCCCGTACATCATGCATTTTAGTGTCCTTCTTGAGAAAAAACAGTTTTTAATGAATTTTTAGTTTTTAGTGTTCGTAAGTAAATGTTTGCAAAGGACATCTCCTTTGGTAGCTTACAAAGGTGCGTTCGTAGAAAATTAGAACGGATTAAATCATGCATTGAATTGATGTGTGTGTGTGTGTGTGTGTTGAAAACTGGAACTGATGCGTGTTTAATCGTATATAGAACACTATAATAAATCTATTTTGAAATTAGTCTCAAACACCTCTCAACTTAGTGCATTTTGAACACAAAACAGACATAGGGGGAGAAATCTATTTGAAAATTGGACTCAAAAAACCTCTCAAGTTCGTTTATAAAGTCGAGCAGTACATTCCAATGATGAAACAAACAGAGTGTGAGTAATCTATTAGATACTCATTCATGAATCATAATGTACGCTTCTCTTCGCCGGCAACGTTGTTGCTTAGGTGTGCTCGTCATGTGGGTCCTTATTTAACATGATGTCTTCCTTATTGTCTACTAAAAAAAGTTTTGTTTGGCATCGGTGAGCGAGAAGCATTGAAGTCGCGCGCCTTCGGCTCATTCCTGTGCATGTTGTCTATGGACCCAGATGTATTGGTGTTCTTAGTGCTACAATGACAGTCGACGAATAGATTAGAAGTTTTTCCCACACAAAAAACATACTATGCATGTTGTATGCTGACAAACTCTTTATGTCAATGCATATCGTTTTGATCTACAACATAATATGGATCTCTTCTGTTCTTTTCTATTGGTAATCTCAACCACCCGTTTTCTATTGGCTTATTAATATAGGATTTTTTAAAAATATGCCAATATTCAATTAATAATATGCTTAATGATCCTTAATTATGCCCTATATATGGGCCATGCGCCAACATTCAAAATCCATGGGATGTAAGCGTTATACTTGGATGCAAGTTATTTGTTGGTGTTCTCTATTGTGTTTCCTTCACATTTGATGAATAGACCGAAAAGTGCCTTAAAAAACATACTCTGTATGTAGTATTGGCAGATGAACCCTTTATGTCCATATATGCCATCTAGATCAAAAACATATTATGGATCTCAGTCGTTCTTTTCTAGTAGTAATCTGAACCACTCATTTTCTATTGTATAAATGACAGAATATATTTTTATCAATATCCCAATATTCACTCCGTAAATATCCTTAATGAGCTTTAATTGTAACCAATATATAAGATATGCCCCAATTGTCGAAATCCATGATTTCTGAGCCTATATTTGGATACAAGTAATTGCCTGCATTAATCATGGGTCCTATAGCCTAAATTCCACATGCTCCCCATGGCTATAAATTCTGATGATCATGCCTATTCTTTGTTGAATGAGTTTGATATCTTAGTAGGAACGAAACACCTTCCTTCCCTTGATCGCCTATCGAAGTTCTACGGAAGACGGCTACGGAAGTCAACGGTATTTCCTCAAACCGTTCATCAAGTAATATTTATACAGTTTTAGTCTAGTTATCCCTTGATCTTCAACTTCAAAAGTTAGGCACGGATGCTTCATGACATGTGTGATGGAATGAGTAGATACATGTAGAAAGTAGTGTTTCATCGTTTTGCTTGAGAGATGGCTAGCGTCTTGCTATAAGGTAAGATAGTCTTCCAACGGTAAAATATAGGAGATAACATAGATCTGATAATATTCATAGATCTGATTGTATAATTGTGCATATGATGCTATTATTTATGGTTAATATGATTTCCCACACATAGTACATTTAAATATCTCACTTCTATAATATGTAGGAGTAGTTGGTGCTCATTTTATTGTACGTAGGTCCTCCTTATCTAAATATACCACATATATGGAATCTGTTGATAGATCCAAGTGCATATATAGATAGGTATAGTTATCTGGATAAAAAGAAAAGAGCATGATGAGATGTGAAAGTAATAACTTTACATTACTATGTAGGGCATACTTGTTTCGAATTTTTTTAGGTAATCAGCCGAAGGTAATCATGAATATATATACTATCGTGAAGTCAAGAAAGTATGTCAACTACATCATAATTGAAGTCTACATGATTACATCCAGATCGGTATTGGAAACTCCTATGGACGAATTTAAATTATTCTTAAAGTGAAGTACCATACGACTAATGTGGGCACAGAAACCAAAATGTAGTTGGAGATGTAGTGTTTTGTATGACGTTTCCTTCTAGTGGTTTCATTTTTCACTTCTACATATTTTTTAATGTTAGTTTACTGCTGCCTTTAACTCTATATAGGGGAATAAACATATTGTTTCATGACAACAGATCAGCATGGATGGGGAGTGGACGCAATACAACAGTGTTCTGCACAATGATCTTGACCCCTTCTTGACAAGTGAAGACAGCCACCTATTGCAGCAGGACCATGGTGATGAGACAAATGGTCTACTTGGAGCCACTGCCAACTTGGGAATGATTGATAATACCAACGTTGTTGCTGGAAACCAAGGAAACAACAATGGAGAAACCTATAGTGAGCAGAGGATGGAGACAAGGCGTACCAACTATCATCGTCTCCGCAGAGAACAGATCCAACAACTTGAAGCGTACAATACATACTCAATCATTGTTTCTTACCTATCGAAGATGATGTTTGCTAATGCATTTTCATTAACGTCATCTGTAGTGTCTTTCGGGAAATCCCTTATCCTGATGAGAAACTCCGGAAGACCATTAGTGAGAGGCTTGGCATGAGTGACCAACAGGTCAAGTTCTGGTTTCAAAACCATCGCAGCAACAGTAAGGTAAATACTATTTTTCTCCATGCTGAATAAGAAGAGATGTCGCCACATGGGTCAGCTAAGACATGCAGTTATGCAGATTTTTGTGGTTAAATAGTGCAAACTCCAATGAACAAAGTAGCATTGTTTGTCATCTGAACTCACAATGCCATGGGTGAGGCTTTTTGGCACTCTCGCTTAAAGGAGAGAGAATTTTAAAAATAATAAAAATCCAGTTTTTTAGATTAAAAAATATTTGAAGATAAGTTCATAACTAATTAAGTATATAGATGTGTGTAAAACTTCGTTTTGAAATACGTTTTCATGTGAGTTGTACGAAAAATCATGTACTTTAATAGTGAAGAGTACATGTACTAGACATACATTGTTTTGTTATTTTTGCGTAACCGTCTTAAAAATGTATTTCACCACGTAACTTTACACAGAACGGGTATGCATCGATATGTATGTGCATATTATTGTCATGATTTTTTTGAATTCAAATAATATGATTTTTGAAATTTTATAATTTGAGACTACATGAAGCTCGAGCTCCATTAGAAAATCCTACAATGAAATATGATGTTACCCTCGTGAACATGGGGTCATACTCTTATAATAACCGCTGAAATGATGCATTCATGAAATTAATAAATACAGGGCAAGACGCAAAGGCGGGAGACCAACAATCTTAAGTTATAGAACCAAATGCTAAAATCTGACAGGCCAGCCATCATGTTGGCTATGGAAAATAGCACTTGCCTCAAATGTAGAGGGGCGGTGGTTCAAACTCAGGACACCTCAGAGCGCCAACGCTTGTTCAAGGAGAATATGAAGCTCAAGGAGGAACTTAGGCTTGCCGCCACCCATCTTAAAGAGGGTCTCCAACATAATGGAATGTGGCCCCGATTAACCCGCAACTAACCACACCGTCTTTGGTCATTTCCAACGTTATCATGTCGTGTGAACGCTAGTTTTGCTTGATTCCTAGGCATGCGAATAATGCATCATGTTGTGTGTGTATGTGCATGACTTGGATGCTTGTTTATTTCATTTCGTAGGTTGTCATGGTTGCTTCGTGGGATGGCACGAGATCTAGCAATCATGGCAACAATGTATGGTTTGTGGAGTGAGTGGTTTTGGGATGGCATTGCCGTGAAGCTCAGTCCAATACCCATCTTTATATCTTCGAGTTTGTATCCAAACAGATCAAGTAGAGACAACATAGTTAAAAAGGGGAAGAAGAATAATAAAAGCAACATGTTGAATGTCACGCCAGAATTTTCTGTGTCTTCTAACATTTCTTCGCGTAAGTATTTCATTTATTGACATACCTTTGTCAATGATCCTTTTTGGCAACGAAAAATGATATCTGAGCATTGATCGCGTTCCGGAGCCATTGTGGGAAGTGGATCGCAATTTTCATTTACCTCACAAACTCCCCATTATATGCACCTGTAGAGTGATGCGCGAAGCAGGATGAAGAGGACCCGTAGTGAGCTACAGGTAGTGCAATATTTCGTGAAGGAGTACAGGGGACCGTATCTTGTTTCGGATTGTCATATTGAATACGTATACACACACAGCCAATAAAATTACACTTTGGACATATGTAGAAAGGTTACCAGTATGTTCAAAATTCTGATACTTAGCTTTGCTTATCTTACTGCAGTTGTCGATGAATGTAGTAACGACAACCTTTGTCCTTTGGGATGCACTTGTCAGAGTAGCATTGGAGGATACCAGTGTTCTTGATGAGTAGAAAAAAAACCCGCAAGTCAATCTTGCAGCCTAGATATTGTCTCGATACTAGGTAACACAAAGGGAAATGAGATTTTATCTATCCCTCGACCTGCAAGTAAATTGAGATTTTCTTCTGTCTAGTGATTCAATATATTTCACTATCTTACCTCGTAATTGTCCTAGATGAGTTTTGAGATTTTACCACATAAGAAATAAGCCATAATGTATGATTTATTTGCCTAAACAAGTAATCATGTACATGAAATGCGCGTAGATATTAGACAAGATAATAATTGCATTAGTCAATAGTATTGGGTAGATATTAACTGCACATTGATATTAGCCGGGATATAATTATTGATTCACACTAACACTGATATTAGGTAGTCTATTATTAGAGGATAATGGTGTAAAACATGTTTAGCGCTAAACACAGAGCCAATAAAGTCAATTGGATAGATCAGGTTGAACGCTTGAGATTAGCTTGATATCCGCAACTTTTCCTTTTTGTATTTGTATAGATGAAGCAAGAATAAAATGTATGGCTTGCAGCAGAGCTAATTTCCATAAAATTAACGCAATCTACCCTTTTTTTTTCTTACGTGACAAAAGAACACACACACACACACACACACACACACACACACACACACACACACACACACACACACACACAAATATATATATATATATATATATATATATATATATATTCCTTTGTTTATATTGTTGTGATTGCAATGCAAGTGTGCATTCATTATGTCAAGTCGATATCAAGTGTGTTTAGTTCAATATGAATACGATCATCAACTCATAGTGTAATGCTTGTGTAACTTGTGTTATCTATCTATAGTCCATTCTCCGCTATTGGAACTTTGTTTCTGCCAACAATTGATCTCTTCCTATTTCCATCTTACCATTGGTCGTAATTAATTTATGTTCTCCAGTTGTTGAGATGGAGTATCACTATATGACTCAATGCATGACATCTAACTCTCCGTATGTATATTAAATTTCAACGTGGATGCCAGGTCGAGCTTTGTAGCCTGCTCGTGGCTCGTACGGTCTTATCATATGTCTGGTTATTAAATGTAAGGCTGACAAATTGTCTGTCCCGTACAAACTTTGAACGAGCCGCAAACAGGACCGACATAACTAGTTGACCACCAAGTACTCGAGATTACTTTAGAGGCACAAGAGATGCAAATTTACATCACCAAGTACCCTCTTTTACATCTATAGCAAATCTGGAGTTAAAACTTACATCTACATCATCTGTTGGAGCACTGTTTTTGGGGTCCATGATATAAAAATTAGTTACTTTAGACATCGAAATAATCTATTCAAGATGCTCCAACGCACGCCTTTATATATATATATATATATACCTACTAGTAAAGCAAGGTGCGTTTCACCAATTTTTAATCCGTTCACCCATATTATCATTGTTGATGTTATAACCGAGGTGGTACTAAATTTTTCGTTGGAAATATTATTCGGCTGCGCTATGTTCGTTATTGGGCTCATGGAATATCTGTTGGGCCAGGACATGTTTACGTTTTTGTGCCTCCCGTGAACTGACCATTGTTGGGCCTTAAAAAAAGAAAGCACAGCCGGCTTGATCTCTTTCTTCTTCTCTGGCTCGGTCTGCTCTTTCTTCTTCTCTGCTTGTCCAACGTCGCCGCCGCCGCCCGCAGCCGCAGCCTTCCCAGCCCGCCGTAGCCACCTCCGTCGCAGGGATGCAGACCAACGTCGTCTCTCCCCAACCTCGCCCCTCCCAACGTCATCGAGCTCCCCACACATCTCGAACTCAGACTCGGAGAAGAGTCCATGTTGCGTGCGTCTTGGAGTTGTGTCCGAGGAGGAGATGTTCAGGAGCACGGAGCCGTCCGGTACACCGAAATTGATGATATAAGAAGGAACCCCTGGACCAGGATTAGATCGCATCGAAAGTTTCTTGCCCGACATCGCCGTTCCTGTACGCCGTCGATTTCGCCGGAGATCCGTCTGCACGTGCTCCGTCGCCCGCCGGAATTTCTCCCGTTCTGAGATACATGCTATAGTATCTCATCAGTTTATACATCTACCATGAACGGCGATGATTACATGCCTCAAGAAGTCAATTCTGCCTGATGTATACATGTGAGGTAGCTGGCGCCTATGAATATAGGGTAGCATGTAGTTCCTGCCGAGTCACAGAGTAACATTGAGGTGAGGAGGCGGCGACAAGCACAAGCCCCAGGAGCCGCAGTGGGGCTACGAGAACGGCGACACCAATTACTAGCGGCGGCCAGGTCTTGGTGGCATGACATCCTCCTTGCCCATTATAACGTACTTCTCCACCGCCCAGTGTGGGTGACGACGCGGCAGCGGTCGGCCAGCAAACGTGGCGGCGCTTGCCCATCTGACGCGATGGCGGATTGGCGGCTCGGGCACTCGGCAGTCGGCAGAGCGACGTTCACGATGTCTCACTCTGGACAGGGTGGAGCTCGTGCATCCGGCGTGGCTGATGCATCTGCGCAGCACTACGAATCGCTGTGGGCACGACGACCTGATGGCGCGTGCGATGCGACGGCGGCCAGCGGTGCGGCACTGTAGTTGTCTCTCGAAAGCTGACGGGCGAGACATGGGAGGCGGTGGGCGAGACATCCACCGGGGTTGACTGGATGATGAGGTGACTACTGGATGACCAGGTGCTCATGGAGGACTCGGTGAATCATGAAGCAGATCGAGGAGTTCAATGACGCGCATGTATGACGGCTTTTCAAATTTCAGAGGTATGACGCACGGGCTGCAATGCTTTACTAAACTGAATCTTCTATGCTTCTAACGTTTGCTTCTCTAGACTTTATGGGGAAGGTGAAATCGATTATTCTTGTACGACACTCGAAACAAATTTTCTGAACCTTTTGTCCGATCAATGTTAAGACTAGATTAGTTCATGTAACTTTTCTCATACAGCCTTCACCAGTTTCAGAGGTTGCAGTACGAGCATGTGGAAAGGATGCACTCTACGGTGTTCTTCCTGATAGATGTACTAATAGACATGATTTGTCTCTATCTAAATACTAAGATCGAGTTCACACGTGCAGGTGATGCAAAGGCTAATCTTCTTTCACATGTTTTTGTCGTCTTTACCACTAAAAATTTGTTTCCAATTTGTTCAGTTCCAGCTATACCACTTTGTTTATGCAATTAACTATAAATTGTCGGGTATTGAGGGTCCCTTAACTGTTTATGTCCTAGCCAGTCCACATGATTGCAATCGTGGTCGTGTGATATTTGTGATGCTCTTTACACTGATTCAATGCAAGTGATGTGTGTTCTTGTCCTTTTGAATTTCTTTTATCTCGACCTTGGTCATCCGGGCCTTCCAGCCCGTTTTGAATACATAAGGTAGAAAATGCTCTACCTTTAAGTTAAAAAAAATCTTTTATCTCAGGTTTGATCTTCTTCTTATTGAACAAATGAAATTCGCCCTTGGATGGAACGATTTGTGATTCAGCAACAAACGTTTTATTTTGTAGAAATACATATTTAGATTTGGTTAGTTTATCCACAAACCCACGTGCATAGAACTAAAGCATGTTCTTTTCTTCATGTAATTGTGCTTAAGAACAGGGAGGGCAGAGATTTTGTCTACTGAATGGTTGCAGAATGAATGGTTGCAGAACATAATATGATTACTTTGTTGCTTCAATATTATTGACATTCCTCCTCTCTGATGTTGTCCTGTCTAAGTTGAGTTAGGTCAGTGGGTTAGAATCTTATTTGCACACCCGTACAAAAAATATATATATTTAAACATCAATTCTCACAAAGCATGTCAATATGCCAGCATGCATATGGCTAACATCGCAAGTAGGGGACTTCAAAAGAATCATAGATCTTACGCTGGGGAGCTCAGGCTACACCCCAGAACAACCAGACCCAGTCAAGCACCAAAAGACAACAATTCACCACGCAACGACAAGTAAGTTCCTAAATATTGTAATCATATAGAACTGGAAGCATATCAAAGTAATTTGTAGGTAGTTTTGTTCCTAGACTCAGAACTGTCTTTGTAGGAATACATTACTCACGAATTAAATCAACTACAAAAATCGCCGGACAAAACTTACTGAGATGAATATAACGGCGAGGTGGATTAGAGAGGCAATATATTGGAGCAATAGCACACGCACGACGTAGCTGAGGGACCGATCGGAATTTATATGATGTCTTGACTGTAGGGCGGCAAATATAGAATGGGGGCAGTGTACTATGTGCGAGCGGCATGAGGATTCTCAAGGAATATGCTTAACTCAATCAGTGTTGAACCACCAGAATATTTATGCACTAGATGGTTACGCACAGGTAGAACAAACAATCTGTAGGGAAGTATATTTGCTATAATGAGCCACCTACAAGTATCTTATTTGCCGTTTTATGTAGCACAAAGAAGCTTATAGATAATAGAAGGCTTGTTATTTAACATTATAACATAGACTATATACCATGTCATTTTTTATGTTTGGGTTCTCATCCGTTCTTATCTTGCATACATTCATTATCATTTTTCTCTTCTTGTGCAATTTTTGTACAATGTCGCACTTTAATGAGTAACTATGACTATTCTTTTCATACAGACATGTCTCGAGCTAAATTGTGCTACTTGGCCATTGAATTGGATTATTATGGTGGTTAAAGTTTCTGACTCAAACATGTAGAAGGAATTCAAGAATGATTTTTCTGATGAGTAGATATATTTTGGAAAATTATTAGGTGTTGTCCTATCTATAACCAAATATAAGACATTTTTATAGTTCAATTTAAACTGCAAAAACGTCTTATATTTGGTTACAGACGTACCTATATCTATATCTATATCTATACTCTATACCTACTAATAAAGGAAATAGGTATTCTTAGTCTGTCATAGTTTTTTTAAAGAGCCCTTCTTTTTCTAGAAATAAACCTGCAATACATTAATAAAAATGTTTCATACCATGGCCTCATTGTACAATCCCCAGCGTTGGTCCAGCTGAGCTAGCTCATGCTTCTATACTAAAACTAATTCGCTCAGGTATGTAACTTGTGACTTTCCATGCAAAAAAATGTAACTTGTGACTTGATGTGAGCCAAGCGACACATTGAAAGGCAGCAACCAACTAGAAATTGACTATTATTTTAAATAGTACCACTTCGTTTCTTTAAACCGATTTGTACCATGTTATATACATTAGCTGGCCTCCTATGGCAAGTCGCCCAAAAAAAGAACTTGTGAGAGCAGACAAGAGGCGGGCTTTCTTGGATATTTAAATCAATGGAAGGATGGACGTGCATGTGGGTGACGAACGGAGATGACATGGTGATTGTATCGAGGAGGTGCGACGGTGGTGCCAAGGCCGTACGTGGCTATGATCTGGCAGAGCCGTGGTCCAGGCGAGAAAGAGCTCTCATGGCAAATACATAGGTGGGTCGGCTGATGTGTGATGTGGCTGGTCCAATGAGGTTTAGCTGGCGGCTAGGCTTAGCCAAGAATTGTGTGCCGACATGAAACAACATGGCGACAGTGGGAAATCCCTGAAGAAGAATATTGTCTCGAGCTGAAGCCTCGAGGAGTTGAAATCATGTGGTGGTGTTGTGAGCAAATGCCGAGTGGAGTGCGGGCCGTTGTGTCCTTTGGGTGGGCATTAGTTTGATCGATCGGCTAGCAGCCTGCATGCACGAGCTTTGTCCAGATTTAAAAAAAGTTTCGTACCTCACCACCTTTGAACGTAGCTGTAATGGGCTGCAGATGAAAATAAAAAATAAAGACACCCAAATTTCAGTGGATCTAATTAAACGAGATTCTGCATGCAA